>APFE030290121.1:29323-46723 GCA_000404065.3 Pinus taeda
AAAAAAAAATTAAAAACATAGAAAAACATTGTTTTGAAACAATGAAAACTAAAAAAAATCAACCTACATACCGTTTCTACGGTGAAAATGGCGATCTCCTCTCGAAATAGTGAGCGTAGACCCTTGAATCGGCAAAATCGCCCTCCAAACCCTCTCTCCCAGCTGAGAAGCTCTTCCTCCGCCGTGCGCTGTCCAAATGGGTAAATGAAATTTCATTTTTCCCTTTAAAAACCCGCTGCCGCCCAACCCCACGCTTTTTTGGGTAAAACTCGCGCTTTTTTCGAAAAAAGCGCCAAAAAAATTTTCCCCGCGATTTTTTCCTTTAAAAAACGCGATTTACGTAGTCTGAGGAAAAAATCGCGATTTTTTCAGAAAAGCGCGATTAGATCGCGCTTTTCACAACACTACAATAGAGTTCCATGTACAAGATAATTTTAAGAATCTAAAAATGTAGAAGATTTAAATATTCTAAGATATTATCAGCGAATGTACATCCATCTTAAATTTAAACTTATCATATGCAAAGATGATCAACTATCTAAAAGTGCAATTTTTTTCTCAAATTTTGATATATCTCATAATAGATCTCGAGATGAAATGAATTTATACCGATTTTTTTTTCTCAAATTTTGATCTCTCATGATAAATTTGGAGATGAAATGAATTTATACAGATTCTTAAATTTTAACCTGTTATGCGTTAACTCCAAACCGATTACACAAAAGGGATTACACGCCTCCCTCACACTAAAGGACACACCATTTAAATGATTTAACCCCACACACATTACATTATTATTATATAGTTATATATATTAGTTAATGAAATATTTTATTAGACATATGTTGCTTAGTGTTGGCGAGTTATTTAAATTTTAATCCAACAACTGTTTGCAGAGCAAGAAGTTCTCAGTTCTTGGTTCTGCCTTCTACGTTACAGTCTTTTTGTGAGTTTTCTGAGTTCTCAGTTTTTCAGGTTGCCTAGTTCTTGTCTGCAAATGCCAAAAAAAACCTTGAGTTGGCTACTCTTTTTGATAGACGCTAATTTCCAAAAGAAAATTCTTGTTTACTGTTTAGTATTTGGTATTTACTAAATAGCTATTTTGCACGAGTTATTAAGTTTTATTATTTAGCAGTGTTGTGATCAAAGGTGGGCTTTTAGAGCAACTCATATAATGATACAAGCTTATAGATGTTTAAAACTTTAATTTGGCACACCGTTCTCTGAATTTGGTTTTTTTTTTGGTACGCTAGTATTTGAATTTTGAAGTCTCTAGGAGCCAACCATATTTTGCGTATTGACAAATTTATATTGTTTCAGAGGACCTAAGTAATCCACCTGATAACGTCCAGTTCTCTTCTCAATGATGGTAAAGAGTTAGAAATTTAATGTTATTTTAAAATTCAAAATGAGTCTTTGCAAAATATTTAAATATATGATAACGTTCAGTTCTCTTCTCAATGATTGGAAAGAGTCAGAAATTTAATGTTATTTTTAAATTCAAAATGAGTCTTTGCAAAATATTTAAATATATGACAGGCAGGTAATAGTTATGGCAAATCTTATTTCCAACCCTACTGTAATATAAATGCAGTCTGACATGCAAGGGAAATAGGGGTTGCCTTGCATTTATATTTCTCTCAAAGTTGACTTTGGCATGTTAGCAGCAAGGCAATCCCTATTTCCCTTGCATGTCAGACTGCATTTATATTGTAGTAGAGTTGGAAATAGGATTTACCTAATAGTTATAACTTAGGCAAATAGGGTTAATAAAATTTGGTTGATAAGTTCTTGTTTATAGTGAGATTTTTTGAAGTTTCAAGTGTTTTTGGGAAAAATTGAGGCGAAATGTATTAATTTGTCTTATTTAAACTAATTTTTTGACTATATGGATTCAACATCTGAAAGATCCCTAAAGAAATTTTATTGTGCAAGGTTTACCCATAAATTTTGTAATTTAAATGAATTCGAACGGGCTTTTAAAAAATTAAACTAGAAAAATCCAAAAAAAATTCAAAAACTTACACTAAAAACAAGTCAATTTTGATTTATCAAGTATGTTCTATTTTATCAAGTATGTTCTATGTTCTATTTTATTGTTGTATTAACAAATTTGCGGTTTTGATTAATAATACAATGAAGTTATAACTTCAATACAACGATATTTATATAACAAACCTTGAATGCAGGTGTCTCTGAATGAAAAAAGTCAAAGGCTATTATCATGTACTTATTCAAATATTTTTGTCTATGGTAAATTTTTAATTTGCTTCTCTTTGGGATTTGTTTGGTAGTAGAACTCATAACACCACAACCTTTCATGTCTGATTGATATCGTGTAATTTAATATTATATTATTTTAACAATAGGAAATACAGTATATACAATACAATTATGAATTTCAATTTAGTAATTTAGTAATTTATTTTGTTTTTTAATTTTTTGGTTGAAACTTGAACCTACATGGCATTAACAATGTTAGTAGTTACAATAATATTGAGTTTAATTAAATTGTACATTCTGTAGATATTTTGAAATATTTTGTTATTTATTTTAATTAAGGCTATATAAGAGATGGTTAGTTAGTGTTAAAATTAATAATTTTAAACACGTTTAAAAAAAATTCTTTCAAATTTTATTATATTAGAAATTCGAAAACATGAATTTTGGTTTATTTTACATTTCACAAATTTAATTAAATGTTTTTTAAATTTTTTATTTTTAATATTTTTTTTAAGTTTTTAACAATTTTAAATTCCGAGTAAGTTTTATTTTTAATCTTTTTGTTTTTATGTAAATTTTTAGTATTGATATCATTCATAAAGGGTTGGGTAGTCAATATGGGAAAACAGGATGAGACCCTCACTACCTCCACAAGTCCCACAAGTTGAAGAAAAAAATGTAGAGACACTGATAGCTACCCACACTCAATAAAGCAACATTTCCAAGAAGCCCTTAGTGAAGTTCATGAAAAAAATAACACAAAACAAGGCAAAAAATAGTGGCAATTGTGAGGAATGGTAATGTGCTTTGTGTGATCATGTATTTAAGGGTAGCTATACAAGAGTATGTCATCAACTTTTGGGCATGTCTGGGTTAGCAGTGAAGGGTTGAACTTGTAGCATTGAACAAAGAATGAAGATGTTTAAGTTTCACATGAAAGCTAATGGAAACAATGAATGTGATAGTAGCACAATATCTTCTAATAAGAAAGGTAGACATAAAGATTCATCCCAATGTATGAATGAGCAAAGTCACATCCAAATTGAGCCTACTCAAGGGGTTTCTAGTACTAGGAGGACAAATGTAAGTGAATCCATTCAAAAAATGTACAGTGTCTTGCATAGGGATGAAGCAGATGATGCCATAACATAAATTATTATTTTTTTTAATGGAAAATGGAATTTCATATAATGCAACTCGTTCACCATACTATAAAGAAATGATGCAAAAAATCATAGTTGAAGGGACAAAATATGCACCCTCAGGTTACAACAAAATCAGGACTTAATTGTTAGATAGACGGGTGAAAAGAATGCATGGACTTATGGGGGACCTAAAAACATATTGGGTTCAATCAAGTTGTTCAATTGTCATGGGTGGTCGGATAAATATTCAACAAAGACCTTTGTTGAATGTTATTGTCACAACACAAGTAGGGCCTTATTTTTTAAAAGAAATTGATTGCAGTGGAAAAACTAAAGATGCTACTTTCATTTTTGATATGTTGAAGAATGCAATTGATGAGGTTGGTCCTTAAGGTGTGGTACATGTCATCACAAATGCAACACCTATTTGTAGAGCAATGGGATTGATGATCCAAAGTCGATATAGACATATCTTTTGGACTTCTTGTTATGTACATGCCCTTAATAATCTCTTAAAAGACATTAGTAAAATACAGTGGATTGGAAAAATCATTTCAGATGTGAGTGAGGCACAAATGTTCATTTGCAACAACCATGCTTCCTTGGAAATTTACATGATGTATTCAAAGAAGCACTTTTTAAAACTTGCAGAAACAAGATATGCCACATACTTTATTTTGCTTGAGTGCATGGTTGAGGTCTACGCATCTTTACAAGCCATTGTTGTTTCTTCAGAGTGGAATGCATGGATTGAGTCTGAGTCATCTCAAGTGAAAAAGATAAAAGATATGATTCTGAATGAGGATTGGTGGGTTGATTGTAGATATATTTCACTTTCACAGCTCCAATTGTGGAGTTGATCAGGTATGCTGATTCAAATCCTCTTGCTCTTGGAGAAATATATGAATTTATTGATACCATGGTGGGAAAGGTAAAGCACATAATTCACCAAATAAACCATTCTTTGGAGTTTTTCCATGAAATCCACAAGATGATTGAGAAATTATGGATTAAACTCAATACTTCCCTTCACATGGCTTCATATGCCCTTAATACAAACTGGTATATGGAAAGACCAAATAGAATTCTTCTGATTGATGATGAAGAGGTAAAACAAAGGTTTCTTGATTCTATAACTAAGATGTATATTGTTGATGAAGCAAGTGTGATACAAGAGCAATTTATTGATTTTGGTACATTAATCCCTCATGCATTCACCCAAGATGCAAAGAGGGACATCAAGCATTATGCTCAGAAGAAACCCCTTGGATGGTGGAGAATGTATGGAGGCCAGGTTCGAGAGCTCCGAAAGCTTGCTTCACATTTTTTTATCTCAGGTTGTTAGTTCCTCAATTGTTGAAATGAATTGGTCCACTTATAGCTTCATACACTCTGTTAAGAGGAATAGACTTACCTCTAATAGAGCAGAAATATTTGTTTATGTGCATAGTAGTCTTCAACTTTATTCAAGGAAGCTACTTGAATATTTAGGACCTGCTGCACGATGCGATGTGAATGCTGAAGATGTTGCCCAAATGGATGATGATGATAACAATCCTTTACCAAATGCAGGATTGGTTGGCATGCCTTTAGATGATATTGTTGCATTTGATGATGATCTAGTCCCTAGTGAGGCTCAAGCTTATATGGATCTCCTTGATGTTGAAGATCATACTCTATGATCATCTTAAGCTTTATATTTTGTTTTGTCTCTTGGGCATTTTGAATTATGTACTACTTTAGGATTTTACCTTTTTTCTGGTATGATCATCAATATGATTTAGGTAGCTTTTAGTTTAGATTTTAACTTTTTATGGTTGTTTCTTGAATGATTTAAAAATTCAATTTGGTATGTACATTTAATCTTTACACTATATATATATATTATTATATATATTTTATATTTTTAAATTTTAATATATTATTTATTGCCATTTCTAACTTGACGCTTCCTGTAAGTTTTGGCAAATCTTTTAGCCATACCGGATACTCATTTCCACGCACCCAAAGTACCCACATACAACTCGTGCAACATAGAAAGCTCAACATAGAAAATTACAATAAAGTTGTAGATTTTAGGTTTTTGCAATCTGCATTTTGTGCGGTGATATCTTCCCGATTCATTGCATCTATGTTTTTTCATTTTTGTAATTGACGTTTCAAACCAACCTCTATGGTTCATCATCAGGATTAGATGAGTGAATAAGTCAGAGATTAATGGAGTAATAAATAGAGGGGAGGATTGAGATGGCAATGCATGGAGCCGACAATTTAATAAAGACATGAAACATATTTTTAATTTATTGATTTTATTAATGTTTATTAAATTTTATGATTATTAAATCTTGATAATTGTATTTATTGTTATTTAATTGAAAAAATTGAAATGCCTACGACTGTAGTATTTATTTAATCGATTATTAACTAAATAATAGTGTTTTTTGTTTCCCTGCAAAATTTAATTAATTTTTGTTAATTACACAAATTTTTTTATGATTAGTTTTTTATTATTTTTTCTTTCAGTAATGTTTAAAATCAATGTAATGATAAAAATATTAAATTTTATTATTAAAAAAACTTAATAATTTTTAATAGTGCAATTTAATTGCATATTTATTTATTATTAAATTATTTTTTTATGATAATGAATTGATTCTTGATTTTAATTGTTTCTTAAATTTATGGAAAATATAATATTCTAATTGATGGTTATTAAAAAAATATTTTGTTAGTGACGTTGGTTTATTAAGGATATTTGTAAATATGTTCATAAGTCCTTCATGTTTTTTAGATGTAATAATATGTTTTTATTATTAATTTTATGTATTGATTTTATACTAAAAAGTTTTTGGTTTTTTTAATAATTACTTGATTCTACGGATTTGACTTACTAAGGTCTAGTTATTGATTAAAAATAATTTTAATTTTAATATAAATTAAAGATTGAAAGAGTAAATAGATACATTCTCGATTATTGTTATTAATTCAAATATTATTTTAATAAATTTTAGGTTTTGGTCAACAATAAGGAGGACCAGGAGATCGCTAGACACAATTTCCTAATACAATCTAATAATGACCCCCAATCGAGATGGCCATGCATGCAGTTTTAATGCAATTTCTGATGTTATAAAGTATGAGCAAGTACCTTGGCTCCCTGCAAGTTGGTGAAGGGTTTTGGGCTTGATGCAGAATCCTTGTGCTCCAATCAAGCAATCTCTTTCATCCACTCCCACTCCAAAGCCCACACACAAACAAAACAAAAAAATATGACAAATGATCTTTCGTAGAAGATCATCAGCTCGAGCGATGGGTCTGGTTAGGGTTTGGCAGTGCGGGTATCGGGAGGAACCCCGCACAGGTCGCGGATAAGCTCAGAGCAGAGCTCCAGGTTTCAGGTACAGGCCCCCGCGGTTTCCTTTCTACTGGTCTAGAAGGACAGCTGGAGGTTATATGTGTTGGGTTATAGAGCTCTGTTAGGTTTGTTTCCTTTTTTCCCTATTTTTCAGCCGCGGATTCTCACAGGGTTTTTCTATTCACGATATTGGATTGCGGTTTCGGTTTCGTGGAATAGGGCGTCGTTGGACATCCTTGCTGTCGCTGCTGTCGTTTTTTCCTTTTGTATTACCTTAACCATGGTTAATCCAG
This sequence comes from Pinus taeda, assembly GCA_000404065.3. Lineage (NCBI taxonomy): Eukaryota > Viridiplantae > Streptophyta > Pinopsida > Pinales > Pinaceae > Pinus > Pinus taeda. Next base: position 36,340 of record APFE030290121.1, read on the forward strand.
AAGAATTAGTGGACTTAGACCCGGATCAGGAAGATATCTTGTTAATGTGGGGCAAAGACACATCTGCTAAAAACGTGGAACAGTTTGTTGGAGTTAAAAAACTTGCTGAAACGGTCTACCCTCCACTGGTGGTTTTTCCTCCTTTTTTGCATCATGACGGGTCAGGTGTTTCTATGGATGTTTCAACTCCTATTCAAGGGGATATTGGCAGAAATTCGGAGGGAGATGCGGCAGAAGGACTGGTAACTGGTGCTTCATCTTCGGCGTATAAGGGTAAGTCCGCCGTTAGTTGGTTCCCTCCTTCTATAGGCTTAGAAAACACTGAATCCCTGTGCCACGCGCCTAGTCTCGGCAAGGATAATCCCTCTGGGGGTTTTCCACCTCTATCAAGGGTTTCGCTGTCAACAGGACCACAAACTCTTGGAAACCCTCTTTCTGTGGAATGCCAGGGGACCCATGGCACAAAGGATGGTGTCTTGGGCGCGTCCGGAGCCCCTTTCAGTGGCATTAGCTCCTCAGAAGTCCATGTTGGAGCTTCTTCACTTCGTCAGCAGTCTCAGCCTGTGGAAACACACACTGTGGTTTCGCCTCACAGTGATATAGCTTGGTCGGATATCCCTGAGGAGCGCGGGGGTTTTGAAGAGGTTCCAAGAAAGAAAGGAGAGAAGAGGAAGTCTCAAAAGCCGATAAGGGCACAAGATTCGGGGGGAAATCTTGTATTAGGTATGGAAGTATCAATTGAGGACACCCTTGTGGTTGCAGACTGCACTATTGTTGGCCGGGCAAGGGGAAAGAAGTTCTCTCCAGCGGATCTTCAGACATGGGGAGAAGAACGCTTCATAAAGGATAATCCATCACGTTTCAAGGCTCAATGCCTTGTTAAAGGTTGGTTTATGCTCAGATTTGAAGAAAAGGAAGCGGCCGACTGGGTCCTGGAGAAAAATTGGTATATTGGGAACATTCCAGTCCCGATGAAACGCTGGACCCCTCTCTTTGATGCTATTAAGGAAAGCACTGAAGTTTTCCCAGTTTGGGTTCGGGCGCCGGGCCTTCCTTTTTTTCTATGGACAGAGGCCGTTTTCAAATCCATTGGGAACAGACTGGGAACTTTCTTGGAGGCGGATATGTCTTTCAGGGAGACAAAGATTAGGGCAACGACTCGCATCTTGGCAAATGTTGATTTGGGTAAGGGTCTGGCGAAATCGATAACTCTACAGTATAAGGACTATATCTATGAACAAGTTTTAGATTACGAATACTTGCCATTTCGTTGTCATATTTGCCATGTTTATGGCCACCTTGCAAAGGAGTGCCCGTTGCTCAGAAGACAGAGACGTTTCAGAAGGTCAAATGGTCAGAGAATGTCAAGAAATTCCCGTGCTCAGACATCTCAGGAAAAGAATGGCTCGCCGTCTCTGTTCGAGGCCGGAATGGAATCAGGCGATCCACGAAATGGGGATTTCTCTGTGGGGGTACAGAATTCCGTGGAAGCACAGACATCCCAGGGAAAGAATGACCCGCTGTATCCGTCCGAGGCCAGAATGGATTCCGGTGAACCACGTGATGGGGTTTTTTATGTGGGGGTTCAGAACTTCACGGGTGTACACGCTGAGGAGCCTCAACCAGCTGCTGAAGGGAAGGAAGAATCCCGGGGCACTTCGCTTGATCCTACTTCACCTCGCGAGACGGTCTCGGGTAAGTGCACGAATCTTCCAAACTTGTCTAATCAAAATCATGTAAACTCAGATGTCTCTATGCATAATATACAATCAGATTATGTAGCATATACTGTAAAACAACTAGTGGATGAGGTCCCGCCAGTGATTGCCCCTGATGTTGAACCACCTTCTGCGGATTCGAGTTTTCTTAACTTAAATTTTGATATAAACTGGCCTCCTCTCTCCCCCCCGCCTCAATGTGCTCCTTGCCCCTATAACCTCCGATCTATGGGGCACAAGCCCGAGCAGGATGGGGATCTGGGTGGCCTTGGTCAGTTGCCCACTATTGGAATGATCAAGGGAAGCGGGGCAGAAAATCAGACCTTTCAAAAGCAAAGATAAAAGCAAAAATCGATGTGGCGGATGGGAAGCAATACTCTATTCCTGGGGTTCTTAGAGCAGTTCAGACCCCCGAACATGTTAAAAAATGATCTTTTCTTCTTGGAATTGTAGGGGCTTAGCCAGCAAGCCCAAGAAACTGGCTTTAAGGGAATGGCTTCAAAATTCAAAATCAGACATCCTTTTCCTCCAAGAAACTTTGGGGAAAGGTCAAGAGGTGGAATCAATGCTGAAGTCATTAATGCCAGGCTGGTCCTTCTCTGCTATTGATTCTTCTGGCCACTCAGGGGGCCTTGCCATTGGCTATAGAGAAGGGAAAATAAAGTGTATAAACATGTGGGGATTAAAGAATGTTATGGGTATGGAAGTAGTCTGCCCTGACTTTCCTACATCCTTTCAGATTGTTAATATTTATGGCCCATGTCAAGGGAGGGAACATTTCTGGATAGACTTGTTGTCTAAATCTTTGATGAAAGCCCCTTTGATGGTTGTGGGTGGGGACTTTAATTTTTCATTGGGCAGAGCGGAGGCATGGGGTCCCTCGGCCAGGGAGGACCCCCTGTCGGACTTCTTCTTTCAAGCTCTTACAGATAATAAACTCATCGATCCATCCCCGATAAATTTAAAACCTACACGGAGAAACAGACGAACCGGGGAGGATAGGATTGCTAAAAGGTTGGATCGGTTTCTGATTTCTGAGGGTTTTATCACAAGAGTGCCTCTTTTGCGTCAATGGGTTGATGAGATCGGGAACTCTGATCATTTCCCTATTTTTTTGGATCTCTCTTTCCCCCCCCCAAAGCCTCCTGCACCATTTAAATTTAACTCCTCCTGGCTGCAAGAATCATCTTTCATCAATCTTTTTAAATCCACATGGATCCGCCCTGACAGAAATTCTAATGAAATCAAGAGTTTCTTATTTATGGAAAATCTGAAGAGATTAAAGAAAGCCACCATCTCCTGGGAAAAAGAAAGGCAAAAAAAGAAAAATGAAGATCTGATAAAAATCAGGGAGGAATTGAAGTCTTTGGAAAGCATTGGTGCAGATGGATATTCCACTCAGGCTTCAAAGGAATGAATCCTCTCTCTGGAAAAAGCCCAAAATCAGATTCTCCTAGCAAAGGAAGAGGAATGGAGACTGAAGAGTAGAGCAATATGGCTAAAATCAGGAGATGAAAATACAAGCTTTTTCCATAACTATGCAAAAGGGAGGAAATCTGTTAATACAATTTGGAGCCTAAAAGATGAGGAAGGTAGGGAGGTAAAAACCTTCTCAGATCTTTCGGGATTGGGTCAGAGGCACTTCCAAAGAATCTTTTCTGATTCAGGAGAGGCAACAATAGCTGAGGTCATGAGGTCAGCTCAATGTTTTCCTAGCTTCCTGGAGGAGGATGAAGCAACCGAGCTATCAAGCCCTGTCTCCAAGGAGGAGGTTGAGGTAGCAATGAAAAGCATGGGAAAGGACAAAAGCCCTGGTCCGGATGGATGGACTATTGAACTTTTCCTCCATTTTTTTGATTTGATAGGGTCTGATATCACTGAAGTGGTGGAGGAATCGAGGTTGAAAGGGGAAATATATAAACCTTTTAATTCAACTTTCATCGCTCTAATTCCAAAAAAAGATGAACCGGAGACCTTTGAAGATTTTAGACCCATATCTCTATGTAACTGCAATCAGACTGGTGCCTATTCTGTCCAGGAACATCTCAATGGAACAATTTGGTTTCTTGGACGGTAGACAAATTCATGAGGCGATCGGTGTCGCCCAAGAGGTCCTTCACAGCATCAAACAGAAGAAGAAGAAAGGGGTGGTCCTTAAAATAGACCTCTCTAAGGCTTATGACCGTATCAACTGGCTATATATCAGGTTGCTGCTCACACATTTGGGTTTTAACTACTCTTTCATCAGCTGGATCATGGGATGTATTACAAATGTTAGTTTTGCAGTGCTGATCAATGGGGCGGCATCCCCTTTCTTTAAAAGCCAAAGGGGTCTCAGGCAAGGCTGCCCCTTATCCCCTCTCCTTTTCCTGCTAGTGGCAGAAGGGCTTAGTAGATTGATCCACCAAGCCAGAAGGACGGACAAGATCAAAGGTATTGAGGTGGCTATAAACCTCTATATCACCCATCTGCTCTTTGTTGATGATATTCTGATTTTCTCTAATGGATCTTATGACGAACTAAAGGAATACAAAATTATAATTGATCTATTTATGAAAGCTACAGGTATGCAGATAAACTATGGAAAATCACAAGTGTGTGTTGCAGGATATAACAGGAGAGAATGCAATTCAATGTCCAACCTTTTCCCCTTTCATTTACAGCCCTTGGCCTCTCCTTTTAAATACCTGGGCTTCTGGCTAAAACCGGATGCATACAAAAAAGAGGACTAGAACTGGCTCATAGCTAAGATTGAAGCAAGAATATCCCATTGGAGTTATAGATGGCTATCGAGAGCAGGAAGAACGACCCTTCTTAAATCTGTTTTATTGGCCATTCTTGTTTATTGGGCTGCTCTTACTTGGATCCCCAAGGGCATATTGGAGAAGATCAGAAGGCTTTGTTGCAGGTTTTTATGGGCCGGATCTAATGAAAAATCAGTTCTCCCTTGGGTGGCATGGGACAAGATTTCTAGACCAAAGGAATGGGGAGGCTGGGGTATCAAGAGACTCCCAGAATTCAGCCTCTCATTGGCTGCTAAATCTGGATGGAGACTTATTTCGATGGAAAACCTTTGGACCTGGGTGATCAAAAGAAAATATATTGATCCAACTCCCCTGGAAGATTGGATCCGAAGTCAAGAGAATAAGTCGAAACAGTGCTCAGTCATCTGGAAGGCAACAACTGAAGCTTTCTCAGTGATAGAACAGGGTCTGGCTTGGAAAGTGGGCGATGGGAAAAATGTAAGAATTGGTAGAGATCCTTGGGTTGGATGTAACGAATTTTTTGCCCTCTCCCCTGGCCTCTTGAGACAGTTGGGTAGCAGAGGTATCTTCACTCTAAATCAAGTGGAGAAAGTGGGTCAGTCAAACATCTGGGGACAGGCATGGAAAAGTGCAGAGGACCTTGGTTTAAATATCAGATGGCACCCTGAATGGTCCTCGTATGTCGGCGAACTCCATCGATCCCATGTTCTTTTAAATAATGATCATGACAATCTGATGTGGGCTCATGGGAAAACAGGAGTTTATTCTCCAAAAGATGGTTACTCATTCCTCATGGAGAAGAAAGGATGGTCTGCCCCGGAGTGGTGGTCGAAAAATTTGTGGCAACTCAAATGTCCTATGAAATCCAGGATCTTTTTATGGTGTATGTTAAAGAGGAAAATCCCAACCTGGGACATTCTTGAGTCCAGATTCTTCATAGGGCCTGGAAGATGTCCTCTTTGTAAGGAGAATGAGGAATCAATAAACCATCTTTTCACATCCTGTGATGTTTCCTTAAAAATCTGGGGAGAGATAACAGATCTGTTAAAGTCCAATGGGGAGCTGCTCCATTTGAAGATGCCTGGAAAAATTGGTGGAATAATCACCCAGATGGAAACCTTAGGAATCTTCCCCCTATTTTCTTCTGGGGCTTATGGCTTGCTAGGAATAACAACATTTTTCAAGATAAGGCCATATCCACATCATCAATTGCATCAAACTGTGTGGCTATATACTCATCTATCCCTCCTCCTGAATCTAAAAGTGCTCAAAATCGAAACAATCCCCCAGCTATCAAGGAAGGTTCTCCTTGGGCATTCTTCGACGGGGCATCACAAGATAACAGGGCAGGCGCAGGAATTTGTATTCATTTAAACCATGATCAGTCTTTAAAAGCTTCAGTGGGTCTGGGTCAAGGATCAAACAACTATGCCGAATTGTCTGCATTACGTCTTCTCATGTGCTGGGCTTTAAAAAAGAATATTTTGTCAATACAAATCTTTGAAGACTCCATGAATGTGGTCAAATGGGTTAATGGCAATTCCTTGTGTCAAAACCAGATTCTGAAGACTATCTTAGACGATATTGTATCTCTAAAATCTCATTTTAACAGTTGCTCTATCTGCCATATTTACAGGGAACACAATTCATCAGCAGAACAGCTTTCTAAAACTGGCCTACAGCAAGCTATGGGCAGTTGGGCTATAGAAGAATCAAGTCTGGGGCAGATAATCACCTCGCAGATGCCTCCTTTTGCTCCTCCCCTGTGATGTTTCTTTCCATCTTCATTTTCCCGACAGATTCGTATGAGACATGGTCTTTTTTCCTGAGCAGTGGCTATATTTTTTTCCAGTTGCAGCACGTATATGTTATATGATCATCCTTTTCTATGGTTTCGTTAACAGGAGGGCCGCGATTTCTAGCTTTCTCACAGGTGATGAAGCTATATGTTTTCCTTTTTCCCTGTATCTATAACAACAGTAAAATGCTCTCTTATATTTCGTGGCTGTTTTCCTTCTCCGAAGGAGGCCACAAAGGCTCTATAAAAGGATCATGTATGTTGTATTAATGCGGTTCATGTGAACCAGAACAGTTTTACTATGCTTCTAGCAGCAGTTCAGGTCCACTGGCTGCGTTTTCTTTGTGTTGTTTTGAGTAGGTTGATTATGGGTCCCTCTCATTTTTGCTCCCTGTTCTTGAAATGGGAAGAGTCTTATCAGCTGGATACCACTGTTATGGTGGTTCGATGATGTATATCAGAAAAATGTAAAACTTTTTATACCCTTAATAAAAAGTTTTTGATTTTTTTCTCCGGAAAAAAACAATAAGGAGGACCAAGGGATAATGGGGCATGGAGCATCTAAGAGAAGGTAGAATCCCTAGTTAGAGTGGAAATCCAATTATCACTTATTTTCCAACCATCATCGTGGTTGAGGTTGTTAGGGTGTTTTCCTATTTTGATGGCTTCTCTAAATTTTTTATGGTGATAATGATCAATCTTGGCCACAACACAAGAGTTTTCGATGCAAATGTGGTGATTGGTTTTGCTAGAGTGTTCGGCCAAAGCTAAGGTTTTGGAACGGTTATGTTTAATTTCAGAGACATGTTCTTGAATCTCGGTTAATATAGATCGACTAGTCTCCCCAATGTAGGCTTTGCCATAAAAACAAGGAACCAAATAAACCCCTTTGTTGTGTTTCAGATCGATAGGATCTTTTATCGATTTTAGACATCTGCTAATGGTATTCATTGGTTTGTAGGTGGTCTTTATATTATTCTTTTTTAAAATGTAATAAATCTTATCAGTGGTGCCTAGTATGTAGGGAAGGTGAACCTTACCAGCACAATCATCCATAGGTTGTTTGTTTATAGGATTCTCCTCTTTCTTGAAAGCTTTGATACCTTGGTGTCTTCTATATCCATTCTTTTCAAAAACATCCAAGAGGTGGTTCTTCTCTTGACCAAAATGATCATGATCTGAAATACGCACAACCCTGGTTGCCAAAGTGTTAAGCACCCAGAGTTTCTGAGCACGATGATGGTGAGAGTTGGCATGAAGGTAATTTTATGTGTGGGTTTTCTTACAATAAACCTGGTGAGATATTGAGCCATCTTGGTTTCTCTTGATTAGGATGTCAAGCAAGGGAAGGCTTCCATTCTCTTCAACTTCCATTGTAAACTTAATAGAAGTTGATTGACTATTAAGGTGTTCTAGGAAAATGTCTAATTTTTCTTTTCCACGAGGCCAAATGACATAAGTGTCATCGAAAAATATTTTCCAAAGCTTAGGTTTTAAAGGGGAAGACACAATAGCTTTAGTTTCAAAATGTTCCATGAATAAATTGGCAATGATGGGAGACAGAGGTGATCCCATGGCTGCACCGGAAGTCTCCTCATATATGTCATCTTTAAAGCTGAAAAAGGTAGATTTCAGACAGACTTCTACTAATTTAGTTGTGTGAGGATCCATGATTTTGTGGACTACTTCCATGGCTTCATTTATGGGAATATTGATATAGAGAGCTTTTACATCAAAACTCACCAAGATGTCATTTTGGTCTAGTTTTATCTGTTTGATCTCATTGATGAAGTGATTAGGATATTTGACAAAGAAGCTAGTGTTTCCCACCATAGACTTAAGTTTTTTAGTAAGGTATTTCGCGAGATGGTAAGTGGGGCCTCCAATAGTATTGACAATGGGTCTAATGGGGATGCCTTCTTTGTGAATTTTAGGGGCTCCGTAAATCCAAGGGATGTAGGGATTGGTTTCAACAAGATTTTTAATGTTGTGTTCATTGCTCAATTTTATCAAGTTATTAACATTCTTGGAGATCTTTTTTATGGGATTCTTTTTTAATTTAATGTAACAACCAATACTGGCTAGGTGGTCTAGCATCTTCTCATTGTAGTTTTTTGTGTTCATTATAACAGTTGCACCACTTTTGTCATCTTTCAAGACCACAATATTAGGGTTTTGTGTTAGGATATTTCGACACATAGGAATAGTTAAGTTCAACTTGGTCTAGTATAGAGTTAGGTATAGAGTTAGGTAAAGTGTGTTTCTTTACCGTTGTACATTTTGTAACTTACAATCCGACGGTCACGATATGTAGTGATCCGACGGTTCATTCTCTCCTCGGTATTACCGACACTTGATCCGTGGCTTGACACCCGATTGGTCCATGAATTCTATTTAAAGCGCATGGAGGGTCATTTGTAGGTTAACCGTGCATGAGAGAAGCTTATGTAAATTTTCATTCTTTTATTAATAAATTTCCTGTAGTAGCCACGTTGGCGCAGGCCGTGGACTATTTCCCTCTCTGAGGGTTTTAACCACGTCAAAATACTGGTGTATTGATCTGTGATCTGTTTGTGAGCGGTGTCCTTTTGGTGTTCGGTCTGAGGAACTTACCCTGTAAATTCCTACATGGTATCAGAGCTATTTGAGGGCCGCGTCCGTTGGTGATCCAAATCTGAAGCCGGTAGAACTGCATGCGGCTGTCGTTTCCGAGATCTACTGTTTCTGACTGCTTTCGGGCCGAGAGGACTGCTCTGTTGTGTTCGGAGCATCTGTTCCAGTGAGGAACCCCTTTCGTTTCACGCGAAAAGGTTTCCGGTGGCCCTATCTGCGTCATTTTTAAGATCTGGAGGTATACAGTCTTTATTTGCAGTTTACTGTTATTTTCTCTCTGCTTATTTCGGTTTCGGTTTATTTAGTTTTTTTTAACCGGATCTATACCTTTCATTTCTGCGTATGCTCTTTGCCTTGCGACTCTGTGCGATCTGGGCAAATCAGAAACAGAAAGGAAGGATTCTTTTCTCATGCGTATGCTCTTTTCCCTGCACCTTAGTGTGATCTCGGAAAATCAGAAACATTGAGAAAAATATTTAGTTTTTCGGCTAAAGCTATTTTTTTTTTAAATATTTAGTTTTTTGGGTAAAGCTAACTTCGAGCCATAAGGTTCGTTTTTCTTTGCATGTCCGTGTTGGGTTTTGTGTTTTGTGTTTTGTAGGGAAAAAGAGGTTTCTCAAGGCAAGCACGCAACCCAAAGCCCCCCTCTCTCTCTCTCTCTCTCCCCCCCTCTCTCTCTCTCTCTCAAATTTTTGTATAGATCAATTGGTTCAAAGCTATTTTAAGAGAGTAGAGGTCTTGGGTTCAAATCTTCATTTTGTGGGGGCGTTTTTTTTCATTCCCGCACATTCGCACACTTTGCCGGCAACTTCAACAATATTTTTCCAAAAAGCCATAACTTCTTCATCCGGAAACCTTTTTCAGAGCCGTTTTTTTTTAAACAGCCTAATTTTTCGAGATCTATCCATTGGAACACTTACTTTCAGCATCTTCAGCTTCATTTTTTTTCAAAATGGAAAGTCCATGCCAAGTCATTCTTGACAGCACTAACTACTTCCAATGGACATCCTACATGGAAGATTTACTTAGAAGTAAAGGTCTCTACAGAATAGCCACGGGCCAAGAGAAGAAACCAAAAGATGAAGACAAGGTTCCAAAATGGGAAAATAGACAAGATCAAGCATGTGGTTTGATAGGGATGTCTATTTCTCCTGATCTTAGATTCCATATTGCAGAATTTGAAACTCCTCATGAAGCATTGGACCAAATCACTAAAGTTTTTGGGATTAAAAATGAAATTAGAGCCCATCAACTTGAAAATGAGTTGCTTACATTAGATCCTAATAATTTTTCTTGCATTGAAGATTTCTTTGTGCAAATTCAAGACCCTTAGATATCTCTTGGAAGGTGTTAAGGTTAAGAAAGAAGATAGTAACCTTATTTATTCCATCCTTACTAAGTTGGGACCAGCATACTCTGTATTTTTTTTCACCTTCCATTCTACAAGGGAAGCTTTCATTTGTCAAGGAAAAGACTACAAGGCCCCTTCC
>APFE030290121.1:76314-143263 GCA_000404065.3 Pinus taeda
GTGTACTTCACAGCTCCAAATATTCATAATGATGCAAATCTAACCATAACCATAATTCATGATGTGCTTTCTCATTGGTCTAGTAATCTTCCTAAAGTTTTGTATCTACAATTACACAACACTTGCTATGAAAACAAAAATCAGGTTGTTTTTAGATATTTAAACATGCTTGTTGAATTGATAATTTTTCAGAAGGTAAAGGTTGGTTTCCTTCTTGTTGGGCACACTCATGACCATATTGATCAAATGTTCAATCATTTTTCAGTCACATTGAGGAGGACGGAAGCTGGGTGCTTGCCATCATTAATTGAATGTATTAAGAAATCATACATGCCAGAGCCTACTTTTGATGTGTTGGAAGAAACTGTTGACATGCAAAGGTTTATTATTGGATCATATGGCGAGGGGAAATGCATTGAACAACTTAATGACATTAGCTTCCAATATCAATTTCGTATCAAAAAAATTGATGGGAAAACACTAATATGGGGCAAGAAGTATTCAACTACTACAGAATGGGCACTGTTATCAGGTTTGCAATTTTTGAAGTTCATTCCAGATCATCCAATATTTGCATCGAAAATATTGTTATTACAATCAGTTGGTGAAGTTCATAATGCACGCAAACAAAATAGAGATATAAAGTATTATAATTGCCTAGAAGAAATAAAAAAATGTGTTAGATATAATATGATTACTTTGACATTGCTGATTCAGTTTGGTGGGAGTCATTTTTCAATAATCAAAGTGATATCATTTCAACAAGAACAAATGAAGATATACCTTTGAAAATCCATTTATTTGGCCACAAAATGTGTCAAATGAACATGAGGAAATAAACATTGTTGAACAACAACAATCTCAAGGTATTTTTAATTCTTCACAGGCAAAGGAAAGAGAGATGTATATTGGTTCCAGAAGATCTCGTGCACAATGTGAAGCCATGGAAGACAGGGGTTCAGTACAGGATATTAAGGAGGGTTGCATGATTGCAATGCTAGCAGATGGAGATCTCAATGGCTATCCATTTTGGGTTGCTAAAGTTATAAAGGTCTTTACAGAAAATGAGGATGCTACAAGTGTTGAAGTACATTGGTATGCCACAAATACACACCCATTCAATGGTGTGTATAAGCCAGAGATGGTAGTTGACAAAAAAAATGGAGGAAAGAGAAAAAGAAAGGGTACGAATATAAATCATCGCCGCACAGACATATTGAAATTGGAGGATGTTGACATACTTGTTTATGACTTCAATTTAACAAAGAGGGGAACTCTTCGCTTCAAGACAATAGAGATTCTGAAAAGGTTGTTACCGGAAGGAACATTATTGAGATGGGAGTCTACTGAAACCAGTCGTAGATCTAGAAGAATTTTGAAACCTGAAATGATGGGCATGCATTTGGACTCAGATGGGGCACTAGTTTATGAAAGAGAAGAATATGGAACATCTTCATCAGCATCCGGTGACTCATCTAAAGATGTGAATTCTGATGACATGCAATAAAATATGAGTGATTTTAATAATTGTTTAAGACAGTTTATCTAACTGATGTATGCATTGTCTCTTGAAATAAAATTTTTGATTTCCATATGGTGTTAAATGAGAAGTTATGAGACACTTGTATGTTGTTAGATCATTTTACTAGCATTTTTTTTTTTTTTTTTTGAAGATTGACCCTAAAAAAAAAATCATCGTTCCAGTATAATCATTTTTTCTTTTTCAAGCTATATTTTACACGAAAATTTTGTTTTCACTACCATTTTTAAAACATGTTCAAAATTAGCCCTAAAAAAAAAATTTGTTCCAGTATACACACTTTTCGTTTTTAGCACTGTTTTTGATGTCTTTTTGGCATTTTTTGCCCAGAGTTCCCGTTTTGAGTTTATAGTTCCCGTTTCAAAGTTTACAATGTTCAGTACAAAAGGATAGAAAATTGACAAACCAAAAGTATTATTTTTTATATTTATATACTTTACTCCAATAAACTTGATCAAAAAAAGGCTTTTCCAAGTTCAATCCAAAGTAGAATTTTTTAATGGCCATCGTATAGATCTAATCAAACCACTTTGACTAAACTTGAGAAGAAATTACTTAAATTATAACATTTTATTAAAACTTTGTAATGCATTCTTTAAATAAGCCACTTTGACTAAACTTGAGAAGAAATTACTGGAATTATAACATTTTATTAAAACTTTGTAATGTATTCTTTAAATAAGCCAGAAGGCATATGTAGATATTGTGAATGACTTTCAACTTCTAGGGAAATGAAACACATAATGTCAATCATCACTTCCAAGGCTTTCACTCGGTAACCGAGACTTCCAAGGAGGTTACCCATCCCAAATTGCTCTGACTCAAGCACACTTAACTATGGATTATTTACCCACAATCAAGCCCACTTAGCTTGCTAAACCATTTACAAAATCTTAGCAAGTATTGTGCTTCATGAACTATTTAAGTAGATTTCCCTTCACTCTTTTGAATTTAAGTATTGAGGGGTTTTCGTAGTGGATTATATTAGATATCAATTTTTTGGATTCAACCGCATTAAGCAGGCCATTCATCTATGACAATTTCCATGAGAGGTAGTTGTAACTGACTAATTTCTCATGATTTTTGAATAGTCCACATGCACTCATTGCATCGGGTGATGCTCACAGGGGTGAAAAAGTGGTATTGAAACTAGTGAAATGAAACACATAGCGTCAATCATCACTTCCAGGTCTCGCATCCAGTAACCAGGTCTTCCCGCAAGGTCACCCATCCCATATTGCCTCTAGCTCAAGCGCACCTAACTGTGGAGTTTTTCCCATAATCAGCCCACTATGGAGTTTTTTCTCCACAATCAAGCGCTTAACTGTGGAGTTTTTCAATTAATACATATCCATCAATACTTAAAGAAAACACATATTCTTTGGCAACTTTATGTTTCATATTGATTTTATTTTTTGGTCATTATTACATGTTTTTGTAACATCTAGTTTAGCATTGTTGATTGAAAATATGTTTGTTTCGATAAAAATCTATTTATGCAATTTCCACTACCTCTTCACACTTTACTGAACAATATATAGCCTTCTCTTAGGTGGAATAAATTCCATAACTTTGCTTAGGAAAACTCCTCTACTACACCTCAATAAATTATTAAGCTAACTTAGTTCATTCAATGAGAACACTATAATAATGCTAATAAAAATACCAAACATCAATCAACAAAGATTACATTCTAAGATTATTTATGACTCATATAAAATAAAATAAAAATGATGCTTATCGATGTGAACTCATTTCCTTTGCTAATAACTAGCGGTAGAGAATACAATGTCCATAAGAAATGTCAAGCAAAATAAGGAAATTCCCCAAAGTTGTAGAGAATACAATGACCATGAAAAATTTCAAGAAAAATGAAGAAACATCACCATGAAAATCTGAAATACAATTCCGAAAATGTTTCATTCACTAAATAACATATAATACAACACCCTTTACTAAGACACATATGAAAAATCATAGCATCATAGACATTAAAGAAACGTTAAAAGGTACAACACTTCCACTAAAGCAACATTGCCTATGACTTAAATATTTACCTCCTTCCACATGAAAGGTAAAAATATGTTGTCAATGCTACTAAAAAAAGAAAATATACCAAAGGTAGTTAATATCACTTAGTCCCACTCCAATCTAAGGGTGGTCTTTCTCATACAAAATGGAAAGTCTCCCTTTCATGTCAATGAGGTATGGAGATAAGGTTTATGGAGGCATCGCATAATGTAGTTGGCCTTATATTGTTGTCATTATTAACAACTCCACACCAATTTCAAGAAAAAAACACTTTGGTAATATTAAGTATTTTCAGTTTTATTGAATGCTCTATTATAAGCTCAAATGTACTATGATTCCATGCATTCAAGGACTCAATTGAACATGTCAACTAATGGTAGTTTTGTTCTTGTTGAAACATTAAATAAATCATTAATACAGTTAAATGATACATAAATATTTTTAACTTGTGTTATATTTTTTTATTTAATAAAAAAATTTGTTAACTTTCAGTTTCTTTTTTGAGGAAGGGAAAAATATCTTTTGGTTGTAGTAATTTCTCAAGAATCACTTAATTGATTAAAAAATAAGCGAATTATTTTCTAAAAAGTATGGTCCCAATCAACATGTTGAATCGAGAAAAGGTAGTCCTAATTCTTACTTAAGGTTTGAAATATTATTTCATTACAAATTGTTATAGATCTAATATGAAAGTATAAGATAATACAAATGAACCCAGAAACAATAAAATAGAAATAGATAGAAATGCTTCTTTATTGATCAAAACCCTTAAGGTAGGGCAACACCATACATTCACTCCTTAAGGAAGGAGAACACTCCACAAGCCATATGCCTATACATACAATAATCCTTGACAATTCCTTGACTTAATTTCTTCACATCTCTCCATGTGGAGTCTCTAGCCTCTATATAGGCCTCATACATACAATACCATGGATCATTACCATGGTTCCCTCATACCATCAAGCTAATACCATGGGCCCATTACATTATTACTAACTACTTGTGGTCCCTTACATGATATGGGTTAACCACCTTATTTATTACTATGGCCCATCCCATTATTACATTATTACCTTGGGTACCTCCCTTTGTACCCCATATTACCCCCCCTCGGTATATAACATTCCACCCCCCTTAGCATGTTTCGTCCCCGAAACATGGGAAGAACACAAATAATAAGATCTCTCAAAAGAGTAGTCCACTGGTACCATGCACGTGCATCTAGCCATCCAAGAGAAAGGTGAACCCTCACTCTCGCTAGTGCCTCACTCACTTGAGGTGGAATTTGACTGTGGTAGCTCTTCTGTGTTGATGTGTAGTAGGTGGATCTTCGCTCCTCTTTATCTGTCATGCGGGGGTTGTTGTCCTTGTGGCTAATTGGTTTCCATCTTGATGGTTGTCTTGCGGGGTGATGTGGGTGATGATATGTTGAATTTCTAACCCACGGTATCTTTTTATTTAATTCACCCCTTACTGGAGCCTGACTGTTATCTAGTACATGTTGTGGTGTCTGTTGTGGTGTCTTATCTTCTAATATTACTTCAACCATTGAACCCTCATCTGATGTATTAGCACCTATAACCTTTTCTGCTTCAACCTTGTTTGTGTTTGATTGTCGATCATCACTGGCTCATCATCTGATATGTCAGTCCCTAGAACATCTTCTGCTTCAGCCTCCTTGGACTCTACCTGTTTATTAATGGAAGTATCCTGTAATGTAATTTTCTTCTTTTTATACCAAAGTTTCAAGAATTTCTTCTACACATTAATATTGATAGTACCCACAGATTCCATCCAAGAATATCCCAAAACAACATCCATATTATCCATCTCTGAAATATAAAAATCACCATGCAACACATACTTATCCATAGGAACCTTCAAATCCTTGTACACTTGAACATCCTCATCATCCACTTGTGTGCTTTCAATGTGTTTCGCTGGAATTTGCAATTTTTTTGCCAAGTTAACATTGATAAAATTATGCTTGCAACTAGGATTTATAGAAACAATGCTCTTCTCCTTTTGAATCAATCCATGAACCTGTAATAAGGATATACCAGTAGGAAATGGCCCCACATGTTTCTCCTTATCTTGTTTTCTACCATGAGACCATCTGTCTAAAAGTAATTTTTCAAATTCTTCATTGGGCAGGTTGGAAAACTTCTTTTGGTTAAGTAATTCCCACCATGTGGCTACCTCATCTTCAAAATTAAACAACTACAAAAGTTCTCCAATTATGTGCCCATAATGACGTGTTTTTTTATGTATTCTTCAATAGTAGGACCATTATTTTTTCCTGTAAAAAGAACTGCCATGAAGAGGGTTCTGAAAAAATTCAGTTACTTGGAGAAAATTTGAAATTGTCACAGTTCCATTAATATTGCTCAGAATCCCTATTATAACCTGTTTTTAGAAATGGAACAATCATTCTGCATCTGCCCATGTGATAGAAATCTTGATCCAGGCACTGGAATTTCAAATCTGCACTGCAACTCTCCCACCGTCACCAAAATTTCTGCAAAAAAGAGTTGAATTTAAATCAGCGATATCTCTCTCATCCGGACTCCGATTCAACTGATTTTTTTTTTTGAAATCGGGTATTTTTTCACAAAGAATTCAGATCTACAATTAGATTCTGCAGATCTTGCACCAGGACGTCTAGATCTGTGCTGCAAACTTGCTGCCCCGAAAAATTGTCTGCGACCCCACTGATTTTTAAATCAGCGATATCTCCTTCATCCGGACTCCGATTCGACCGATTTTTTTTTTGAAATCGGGTATTTTTTCACATAGTATCCAAATCTACAATTAGATTTTGCATATCTTATACCAAATCATACAAATCTTATCTGCAAACTCGCCCCCTGAAATCCTGCAAAAAAAAAATAAAAAAAAAATATAATAATAAATAAAATAATAAATAAATATAATTCTCCACTTTTTTGCCCAAGAAAGTGCTCTGATACCACTTGTTATAGATATAACCCAGAAATATATGAGAATACAAATAAACCCAAGAATAACAAGATCTGAATATAGAATAGAAATGCTTCTTTATTGATCAAAACCCTTAAGGTAGGGAAACACCATACATTCACTCCTTAAGGAAGGAGAATGCTCCACAAGCCATATGCATGTTCATACAATATTCCTTCACACAATTCCTTGACCTCTCTCCATGTGGGGTCTCTAGCCTCTATATAGGCTTCATACATACAATACCATGGGTCATTACCATGGTTCCCTCATACCATCGAACTAATACCATGGACCCATTACATTATTATTAACTACTTGTGGTACCTTACATGATATGGGTTAACCACCTTATTTATTACTATGGCCCATCCCATTATTACATTATTACCTTGGGTACCTCCCTTTGTACCCCATATTACCCCCCCTAAGTATATAACAAAATGAGCCCATATAATTACCCATTTATGAGGCTCATCGCTGAGATTCACATATTTCATATCCTGTGGGATTCTAAGGTTGACTTGTTCATATGCAAGATTCGAACTTTAAGTATTTGTGTTAGTAGGTCCTATGAATCGGTTTTTTAATTCATATGAGTTTCTCCAAGGACACCACACATTTTGGCATAGTGTTTCCTTTCAGTGCTTGGGGCACTTCTTGCAAAGTCTGCTCATGCTCATCCTTCTCTATGATGGCATCTTTGAATACATCAGCATTCACCATAAAGTGTAGTATATGTTGGTCATCATTGAAAATGCGTACATTAGTGAAATTTTCAGGTACATATGGTTTATATAAATTTTCAATAGAAAAACCATTTTTTAATGGTGACATCCTAGCAACATCATTTGCTAGTGTATCTATTGTTACATTTCTAACTCTAGGAACAAAAACGATATTGAAAGCTTTAAAATGATTTATCAAATTCCATACCTCCTGCTAGTAGTTTTTTAGATGAGGTGAAACACAGTGTATAGCATATTGTACCTAACGAGTGACTACCTCTGAGTCACTAATTACCTTTAGGAGCTCTACCTTTAGGTCTATAGCTTTCTTCAATCCAAGTATTAGTGCTTCATATTCTGTAGTATTATTAGTGCACTTCAACTCTAGATAGTATGAAAGTATATGCTTCTTGTTATGCAGGTCTGTGAGGACACATCTAGTTTTGGAACCGTCATGTGTCTTAGAAACATCAAAATAAAGAGTCCAAATATCGTTAGCTACTAAGTTGTTTTATGCATATCATTCCTACTAATACTAGCATTGCTACTGTTATGTACATCTATATTACATAATTCATTTGTACCAACTGGAGAACAAGGAAGGAGTTCCATTTGTGTATCTAGAGGGATGGATGATGGTTGTGTAAGGTAGCACCCAAGGTTGGTTTTTAAAAAGCAGTTCCCAAACATTAGGTTTATGAAATCAATAGGCTCATTTTTCCCTTCAAAAGGTGTAATAGTGTGTTTCATGTAAGGTTTTGATTCCACCCAAATTTGATTATTCTTACCCCTATACGGAATCCATAAATGTGATCATTTGGTAGAAAAATACCCCTGTAGTTTTCTTGACCAGTCTCTAGTTAGAAATACACCGTAGGCTTCCGGGATATCCACAATCACTATGTTTATACATTGGTAAACTCATTTATTAGATTATAAGTGAATAAGAAAGTTTCTGAGTTCATCAATAGCTTGGAAAAGAGAGCTATCCAGATGAATAATTTGTGCATCAATTTTATCCCATTTGGCATTGTTTTTCTTAGCAACTGATAATGGAATTATGTTTACAGATGCACCATAATCAACTAAACAATTGTGAACATTGTAATTGAAAATTCCAAACATCAATAGAAATAGAGGGCAAAGATATTAGCTTCTAATGTTAAAGTGTTAACAATTGATTCAAGGGGACCAAAAGACTTACCAGAGACCTTGTGGGAATAAGAAGCATTACCACATGATGAGGATTGGTCAATGGCTTGGACAAGGAATTCTCATTGTCTTTCTATCCTTGTAAGCTCAAAGATTGAAATATTAGCTTTCTTCATGTCTTCGACTATGTTGTAATCTAGCGGAGTAGACACCACTGAAGTTTTTAGAGGGGAAATCTTGTTTTCCACTTCTGAAATGGTAGACTTGTTTTTACTATTGGTGGAACTGTTCTTTGTTTTAGAAACATCTCCAAACTTGTTCTGAGTTTGGTTTATGGGTGGTGTGATTTTGCTTAACATATGTACCTTCAGTTTTTTCCAATATAGCTCTTATTCAAGAATAGGCCCTTGACTTCTCAACTTATATCAGTTTTTTTGCTTTTGAGATGGGGCCTCATTCAATGGTGGTTCCTCGACATTGTTCTTCTTAGTAATGAACACACAACTGAAATTATTTATTGCGTGTCTCACACCTGTATTTTCTTCAGCCACAATAAATTCTTCATTTTCATCTATTTTCTCAATCTTCTCATCTAAAAATCTTGATTCAATAATGTGCACAACTAAAGCGTTCATGATATGATTCCATTGTGGGCAGGTCTTCTCTGAATTATGTATATAAATAAGCTCACTAGCTGAGCATTTACTTTCCAGTTGTTAGAATTTTTATTTATGCATTTTAGTTTGATGAGGAAAGCACCCCCAGCAAATAAATTCCCATGGAGGTTTTCTGGTTGTATTGATTCATGGTGAATGATATTGGTCTATAGGTTCTCAACACCTTGCCAACAAGGCACTATCCCCAGTGGGAGACAATGTTGTCACTCAGTGCTTTACAAGTTATTAGTTGCCGATAATTCATAAGAGCAGTGAAGTTTGAAGCCATTTCCTAAGCCACAGAGGCTCTCAAAGTTTAATCATTCCCTCTCTGTTGCATAGTGCTCATGATAAGCTTTCCAACGGTATATGGAAGTCCAAAAATGGACTTTTGGATCAAAAGTTAGAGCATATTGAAGATGGGGGTTTTGTTACTTTGAAATGAAAGAAAAGAGCATATTAGAGAGCCCCGGGCACAACAAATTGCCATTGGGTAGATCCTGAAAACCCACATCCCACATATTTTCCATATCGCAATCCCACATATTGTCCATTACTCATTCCCGCAATCCCGCATCCAGCAAGTCCCACATTCCCGCAATATTGCAGCCCCGCAATATCGCAATCCTGCAATCCTGTAGTATCACATATTTGACTTCCTGGCAGACAAGCATATTAGAGATCGGCATGCCTGATGGGCCATCCTTAAGGAATTGCAGGGGGGAAACACGTCAATAGCGCAAATTGCCAATAATTCGAGCCCTCAGCATTAAAGCGTCGTGAGGGGCTGATTTCATTTAACAAAAGAAATCACTGAAAAATAGGGACAGATGAGCCTTTTTCTCTTTCCTCCACGGGCCATGTGGCAGACTACCATTGGTCCTCACAAATGACATGGAAGTTGATGTCATCATGACGTAGCAATATGGAGGACATGTGGCCTGCTGATTTGGTGTTTCCAGAGGTCCTATGGGGGCATTTCTGGGTGACACATGTCACTACTCGGGAGGTGCCATGTGGCACTGATGATGTCACCAATCCCACAGATCGCCAAAGTTAAATGGTCCCCCTCTCCCATATTCCAATATGTGGGAAATTCCGGATGAGATATTCTATGTGTTACATCTTATAAGAAGTTCGCATCCCCAGTTAGCCCGTGCTATGAAAAGAAGTGGATGGGTCTCTCGCTCTCCCGTGTTACGATTGTGATACCCCAGGTGGGCCCAATCCCGCAAATCGGCAATCGCAAGGTATCATGGGATAGTATCAAAGGAAAAGAAATGAAAATTGTCGGTACGCGGGATATTATGCAACAAAGGTAAAAGGCCCCTGGACAAGAGTCTAAAGGCTCTAGCGCCTTAGGACTAAGTATATGGTCATAGCCCTCGGTCATATGAAGAGAACACCAAAAGGGGCTATACCCAAAGGGGGCTAAGAGGCATCAGAGCTCGTTGTTCTGTGATTTTTTTAAGAATAAAATCCCCAATGTAGTGATGCCTAATAACGTGATACAGAGCTTTAAATGGTGTATGGGTCGGCAGCAGAAGTGTTAAATAAAAGCATGGCGCAGGGACAAAGCAATATGGGTGGACTTAGGAAGACTTAATGGCACGGTATGGTGCCCCATCCCTCTACACAAAAAAGGACTCAGCATGTAACACACCTACATAAGTTGGTGCTGAAAGCAGTCAAATGAGAGTTGACAAAAGCCAGTCGATGCAGCAGCAAAACGCCTCAATAGTAGAGAGAAGAATGAAAACAGTAGGGACATGGCTCCATCCAAGGCCTCCACTGAAGCAACAAGGGGACACCTCCTCCTTCCTCTCTTGACTTTATTTACCATGTTGTAATCTTAGGTAGGTGATAGTAGATCCTGACAGAGCTAAGACAGCTAGTCTAGCAAGATAGTTGGGGCTCAGGCTCAGGCTCAAATATTTTGATTATAATTCAAAGCTCTCCCTCTCTTCTTATAAATAGGGGAATGAAACATAATAGAAAAGGTTCTGGAATTTCTGACCCACAAGGGTTGAACTCTGTGATGCCATTTTGGTTCTAATTTGCTTGTTCATGGGGTTTCACTGATATCATTGTTAAGTGTATGGACTGGTTATTGGACCCTTTGAGTTAAATGGTATTTTCCTGGTGATTCCTAACATGATTAATGTACAATAAGTCTTCCCGTCTGTAACCTCCTTTCACTTATGTTTTTTCTCCCTTGAAATAGTAAAATGAATGCAATTTATTCTTCTTCAATCTATGGATTTATCTTAGCTGCTCATGGAAGATAGTACTTGTGCTTATCACAGACCTATATGTGTTATTCACAAGCATTGCAGTACCTGTAAAATTACATATTTACTTGTGCATTTGACTAACCTGTAGGACCTGTATTAGTTTAGATCTATGTTAGCTTTGGCAAAGAATGATACCCATGTCATGTTTGATCTGAAGCCTTATTTTGCACCCCTCTATTTCTATCATTTCACCGAAAAATCGTGGTTTAGGATTCTATGTTTCTTACAGCCTTATCCATCGAATTCCACTTTCTACTGGAACATTGCTACCTAGGATTATGTTTGTTACAACCCTATGCATCTATTTTCCTCCTTCCTTTCCTCCTCTCCATCATTCCTACAACTTCAGTTTTAAGCTGTCTCATTTCTATGTGTCGGCCACCAGAAGAAGAAACCATTTCTCTTTGAGATTTCCCCATATACCCCCAGCATTTGGATCCATGAGTTGGCTTGAATCTACCTCTTTGAAAGCTAATTGAACCAAACCCCTCTTATTTCCATTTTTGTTTTACGTGACAACTAGAGTGTTGCAACCCCCTCACATATAACCTTACAAGAACTCCTCTATTTAAGATGTCCTAGGCACTGGTCTATAATCAACCCATAGGTTGTCTCTAGCGAGATTTCCTTGCCTCTTGCTGCAGGTGCAAGATTTAGCCACAACATGATCATCATATATTATATTGTGTTGTATTCATTGTAAAAGAAGGTTCTCGATTTGAAGTAGATTTTATTTATTGACTTCTTATCATTTTTATGGAGCAAGGTTCATAGTGTTTTGTATAAGGGCATTCAAACCTGGGGTTTTGTTGCTCCAAATAAGCCATCATGGAATTTTCAACTATTACTTTTTTCCTCAAAAGCTTCGGACTATGAAATTTTAAGATGATTGAGGAGAGGCCACCAAGTATATTTGCTAAAACAATTAGAGTCTAGTTTGTTATAATTTCATATATACACCCTATGGAAGCTATGGTTTGTGAATGGCCCTAAAATTATTTTCATACAAGTGATCTTGGCATTTTCACTAGAACATTTTTATGGGGCACTTCAGGCCATGAAATGTTTAAGAAACTGAAGATCAGACCATGAAATATCATATTTGGGAATATATGATAATAATAATAAAAAATAGATTCTAGTTCTTTACAAATTTGAGATATACCCTATGGTATTTAGGGTTTTTGAATAGTCTTTAAATCAGTTTCAAATGAGTAATCTTTGAATTTTTGTGTAACGTTCTCCCATAGAAGTTTTAGACTATGAGTTTTTGGGAATTTGAGGAAACATACTAAGGTAACATAGGTCAAAATTTTAGAACCATATTTAAAAAATACATCTAGCATGCTAAACAACTTTGATCTTGAGAAGAGGCCAAAAATAAACAAATTTTGTGGAACATCAAATTTTGGTCAACCCTGCAAAATTATAGAGAAGACATATCAAAGTGATATAGTTTAAAATTTCAAATTCATTTGTTGATGTGTAAACTAATATGCATATGCCACTAGATAGTTTATGACAACATATATGATAAAATAAACTAAAATCTATACTATAAATGTTAAAGTTCTTTAGATTCCATATTTATTACTTATTGATTTTTTTCTTGTGCATATAATAGATAAAATGCAAAAAATAGAGAACAACAAATACAATCTCACACCAACAATGAAC
Source organism: Pinus taeda (assembly GCA_000404065.3). Taxonomy (NCBI): domain Eukaryota; kingdom Viridiplantae; phylum Streptophyta; class Pinopsida; order Pinales; family Pinaceae; genus Pinus; species Pinus taeda. The sequence goes on from APFE030290121.1 coordinate 89,375, forward strand.
ATATGGGTTTGCTTTGGGAAACCCTTATAGAATAAAACCCAGTTGGAAGTTGAGGCTACTCTACTCTCTTTTTCTCTGGAATGCAAATAATTCAATCACACACCAACAATGAACATAAGGATTTCCTTTGGGAAACCCTTACAGAAGAAAACCCAGGTGAGGCTACTCTACTCTCTTTTTTCTCTGGAATGCAAATAATTCAAGCACAAAGTAGAAGGCACTTTCTATGGAGTTACTGTAGAACTATGGAATTTTAGGCTACTATAGAACAATAACCCCTTTTTATTCCCTCTAAATGCCACTCCTAGTTTCGTTGCTCTACTTTGGAACTAGATACATTTGAATGGAATTAAACCTCTACTCCTATTGGCTTGGTTATAACATAGACCAAAAGCAAACTATGGGTCAAGTTTGACTCCTTCAACTCTCAACTAGATCTAAATTATTGTTCATATTATCCATGTGGATAGCCCCTTTTCCATTACTAATATGGGTTGACATGGCATCCTCTCTCACTATGGTGGTCAATCACGATAGGTCACATTCCATGAGGCATATTTTTGCATCTAAACTTTGATTGACATCTTTCTTGGATTGTTGGAAAGGACTCAATGTGTAGACTATCATCATGTTATGTGAAACCTGAAACAATCTTTTACCCGCAAAAAATGTCATTTAAGGCCTCAAACTATACCTAGAATGTTTTATACGCCACTTCTCCAAACTAGGTTGTGTCATTAAAATTGATCTTATAAGTCAGTTCATTCAAATTTTTCACTCTAAAATCATACAAATGGGTGAAATATTTATATAGTGATATATTTGGATAATACCTCCCCAATTTGGGATTCTTTTGGACCCCAAAATATTTTATTGGATGAAGTGAGGAAATTTTTCCTCTACCTTCTCCTTGGAGTATGATTTAGCCTTGCCCATTAGTTGTCCTTTCAACTCAATCTACTAAATGTTATGTTGCCCTATCTAGTAGATCTATACCTCTTCTACAAAATTGTATCATATATTAACTCTATCTAATCATCTAGAGTTAAGTCCTCTATGGAAGGTAATGCTTTCTCCTTCCTGATCCAGCATGGGTGGCTCATAGATTTTCAAATTTTCTACATTCACCATAATTTGAGTAAATGTACATGAATGGGGATAGATTGAGTCTATAAGTATTATCTTATACCTTTTCCAGTATTTGGAAAGAACCTTGTCCCCCCTGCGACCCCTCCAAACAAGGGAAGGATACCATCCCCCCTGTGACCCCCCTATTGTGCCTATGGAAGGTAATACTTGATCCTTCCTAATCCAGTATGGGTGGCTCATAGGTTTTCAATTTTTCTACATTCACCACTGATTAAATGTACTTGAATGGGAATAGTTTGAGTCTATAGGTATTATCTTATACCTTTTACAGTATTTGGAAAGGAACTTTCCCCCCTAAAACCCCTCCAAAAAAGGGAAGGATAACATCCCCCCTATGACCCCCCTATTGTGCCTAACACAACGTAAAATGTGTCAAGGTAGTCGTGTAAAGAACATAACCCACACCCAACATTATACCACTTGTTTTTTATACAATGGTTCGTAGGAGTACATGATCAAAAATGCAAGGAAATAATTCCCATTGTTTCTCTACACCAATAGAAATTCTCAATGCTTACTGATTTTGTTAATGAATCTGCGACATTCTTCAAACTGTCCACTTTTTCCAATGGCACCTTCTTATCTTCAATCATATCTCTCACAAAGTGATATTGAATATCAATATTATTTGTCTTCAATTGATAAGTTGGATTCTTCACCAGAAATATTTCACTATAATTGGCATAATCTCTCCTTATAACTTATTGTACCAACCCAACGCTTGAACACAATCTTTGATACCAAATTTTTTTCTTATCATGGTGAATCATAACTAGTTGGAGTAATCTAGGCAAGGCCCATGATCACACCTATTTTTTGCCACTATAACAAAAAGAATATATCCAATTGCATGTAATCCAAATATACCAAACACTTATGACTTAGTAAGAGATGAGACATCTTGAACCCCTCCATGAGAAATATTTATCCCATGGGTCACCTACTCTTCAATCCTTATGATAACAAGTGAAACATGTACATTTGAATTGAATCTGGGTGGATGGGATAACAAACCATGCTCCCAAATACTTGGGTTGCTAACCCAAGACATGTTTGTCCCATTGTAATAAATCTCAAAGAGTAGGTGACCCTTTTGATAAATCTCCCTCATGGATTCATGTAGGTTTTAACCTTGTACAATTAATTGTTGCAAACAGATTCTCAATTAGAATAAAAATATGAATTGGAAAACACACACAATAAGACAGAGATTTTATTATAGAAACCCAAAACCAAGAAAACCAACAAGATTTTTTAATATGCTTCAATATTACCCTAGATTATAATACAATGTAGTTCTTTAACTGCACTTACAAAACCGTGGACAAAACCACAATGTGCCATAAAACTGCTTTTAGCAAAAACCATGTGCCAAACCCCAACAAAATAGAGATAATTTTTTCCCAAAAAAAAAATCAAGGGCGCTACTACCCCTCTATGACCACCCCACCCCACCCCACCCCCCCCCCCCCCCCCCCCCCCCCCCCCCCCCCCCCCCAGTGCCTCGTTTCTCTCTGCACATTTTACAGCACATGGATATAATCATGTAAACAATATAGCACATACCCAACATTCTCCCACTTGTTGTTTTCTTTGCACACAAGGGGTGATAGGAATACATGATTAGAAATCTACACCAAGAGAGCTTCTTAGTGCTCACATATTTTGTTAATGAATCTATAAGATTCTTCAAAGTATCCACTTTTTCTAGCAACACCTTCTTGACTTCAACAATACCTCTCATGAAGTCATATTGAACATAAATATGCCTTGTCTTCAAATGATAAGTTGGGTTCTTTGCTAGGAAGATTGCACTTTCGCTGTCACAATTTATCCTTACATCTTGTTGTATAGATTCAATGCTTGAACACAATCCTTGTAACCATACTGCTTCTTTACTTACATGAGTGGCTACCATGTATTGATATTCTATAGTTGGGATTGCCACTACAAATTATCTTTTTCTTATCCAACTGATTACTCCTCTAAATAGGTTAAACACATACCCACTTGTATATCCTTTGTGATCTAGATCTCCAACCCAATCTGCATTGACAAACCCATCTATGTCTAACATTGCCCAACCATATTCTTCATTTGTGGCACAATCCATAGCCAATGGTGCCATAAAAATATTGCAAAACCCTCTTTATTTTTATGTAATTATCCTTCCTTAGTTTTTGCATATACTTTATAAATACTCCCACTGCATATGCAATGTCTAGTCTAATACAAACCATTGTGTACATCAACCTTCCCACCAAATTGGAATATGGAACATGGGACATTTTCTCTTCCTCTTCATGTGTCTTGGAACATTTATCTGTAGATAAATTTACACCTATAGGAATAGGCACCATTGCCAGTTTACATTTCTACATATTAAACCTATGCAATGTTGTATCTACATAGTTCCTCTGACTTAACCAAGGTTTCATATTTATCCAATCACTTTTAATTTCCACGCCCAATATAAAATTTGCAACATCGAGATCATTCATGTCAAATTTAGAGGAAAATTGAATTTTCACTTCCTAGATAATTTCCCTATCATTTATAGTTAGCAAAATATCATCCACGTACAATACCAGATAAATAACATGATCACCAACTAATTTGAAATGTATGCAATGATCTTATTTTATCCTTATGAATATAATTCCCAGTATATAAGTATCAAACTTTTTATACCACATCCTTGGAGATTGGTTGAGCCCATAAAGGTAACTTTATCATGTGTACAAGCTCTTTATTTCCTCTCACAGCAAATCCTTTTGGTTGCTTCATGTAGATTTTTTCTTCCATATCCTCATGTAGTAACGTTGTATTCATGTCCATCTATTATGCTTCAAGATAAAAAGAAGAAGCAAAAGATAAAATAAATATAATAGAACTTAACTTGGAAATAGGAAGAAAAATATCATCAAATTCAATTCCCTCTACCGGCTAATAACCCTTTGCAATTAATCAAGATTTGCATATCTCTACTCTCCCTTTTGCATTCAACTTCTTATTAAACACCCATTTTTTTCCAATGAGATTTCTTCCAGTTGATAATTCCACTTTATCCAAGGTTTCCATTTCTTCAACCAAGGAATTTTTCCAAAGTTTTTGATCCTTTGAATCTGCTACGTCCCTAACATTTCTAGGATCAACATTCATAATAAACAAAGAAAAATATGAACATAATTAGGTAGAGTATACCTTTCTAGTTGCCTCCTTTCGCAAACCAATCTCCCTAATGCCAAAGTCTTTGGTTCTTCTTCTTATGATTATTTTTCTTTTGTAGAGTCTAATTTATCATCCTTTAATTGAAACTCTATCTTTTTTGGTTCTTTCTCCCTTAGTAGGACATCTTGTTTGACAGCATCTATGGCTTCTCTAAATACCACATCTCAATTATACACAACCTTCTTAGTTTTTTTGTTCCAAATCTTATAACCTTTCAAACCATCTTTATATCCAAGAAAGGTACACTTTTCAACTTTATTATATAGCTTACTCATATTCTCCTTTAGAATGTGTACATAGCCATCATAGCCAAATACCCAAAGACATTTGATAGAAGGTTTCTTATCAGTCCATACCTCTTGTGGAGTCTTTTCATCCAACACTAATGAGGGTGATATATTTACCAGATAACATGCAGTGTCCACTTCCACTAGCTATTGATTTGTGAGCTTGGGAGGTACTCCACAACCCTAGGTGTTGGGTTTGTGAGAAGGTTAATCGCAAAAGTATTTTTGGATGTAGTACTTAAGTAATGGGGTTTTGAACCTAGTAAAGGGGTTTAGGATCTAAAAAGAAAATATTATTAATTCCTAAGGTTAAGAGGACTAAAACCCTAGATCTAGAGGATTCCTAAGAGACTAAGGGAAAAAGTATTTAAAGAGGCTTAAGGATCAATCCTACATATCAAAATGAGGAACACCATTGATCGTGGAGGCTAGATATATGTAGCCCTAGGAGGGGTCAAGTTACATGAGTCTGTGATATTATCCAAGTGAGACATCATCTCAAGAGGGAAAGTGAAGGAGCCTCATGAAGTCATAGCAAGAGAGGAGGAATTTGGTTCGAGACTTGCTAGCACTTGAGGAGGTCTTCTTTAGTCCTAAGGTAGACCAATCTTCTTGTGGTTTTGTTGAACTGTGGAAGGAAGGCCGCAAGTATTTTTTTGGCATGAACATGGAGGTTGAAAGGCTTGGTTCCCTTGCCAAGCAAGGGTCGCGGCATGGTTCAACTATTCGTCCAAAGGAGGATGGGCAGAGAGGTCTAAAGCTCTGATTAGATTGCAATAAAGTGAGTTGCAGGCCTGGTGTATAAGATAGGAGGCCTAATGGCCTTGTTACCCACCATTTTGTGGGTAATATCCCTAGGATAAAAAAAAAAAAATCCAAGGTGGTCCTCATCCACCAGCCACCAGCTAGCTCATTATGCAATTTCTCCACCATGTGAGCCAGCCATGTGGTCCCTTACCCATCTGCCATAATCGTATGTTTGAAGGTGGGCCTCCTGAACCTAAAGCTATGCCTTATCATTTGGAAATTGAGTATTGTAGTTTTCATATCATGGACACTTATGGGAATGTATTATTGGCATGGATGAATTAACCTTGGATTCTAGTCCCGTGAGATCTCTTTCACTGACCATTTGGTTCCAGGGATGGTATTTCACAGAAACCTCAATTTTGGTTGTGTGGTCCCGCTCCCTTATCCACTTATGTTACCCTCTTTCATTTATTATTACCCCATTCATCATTTCTCTTGCCTGGGTCCACATAGAGTCAGCTTGCCCCTTCCCTTGCCCACACCTTGGGATCATGGCCTAGAATGGAGCCCAAAGGTTGATGCAGATGAAAATAAATATAAAAGCATATATGGTCATATTCAACAGGAAAATGTACCACAAAATGAAAAAGATGGATAGGAAAAATACATTTAAGAATGTGGGCAAAATCCAATACATGAGCTCTACCCCATCATCATGGGCATCACCCTACTTCCTACAAGTTCTATGAACCTTCTTCATCATATAAGAACCCATGATTGTCCCAACCCCTAGTGGGCGATGAACTGTCCCATCTTAAAAGGGTGAATTCAGTTCTATATAATATACATCATGCTCTACCCCCTTGAGCCCTGAGTAGTTAATCAAATAAAATCACTAAAAGGAAAAAGGCATATAAACAAGGGTGGAAAAATCAAGGTCAGGGCACCTCATGTACCATGATTTCTCCCTCCTACACATTATAAACCCAAGTCTGGGCTTCCCTCTTCTTTGCTACCCTTGTACCCCAGCATGTGACCCAAGGCTGCCCCTTCTCATTCCCTACTTCATTCACCTATCTGTCACATGCCATCACTTTTTGAAGGATGTACCTTGACTATATTATCCACTTTAGAAGTAGAACCACCTAATAGGATTATTGGTTAACTCCATTTGGATTTTAGGATACATTGGCACATCCCAAATCCCATTATGGAAGGGCAGACCATTATGAAATCCCCACCTATGGTCCATGATTAGGTAAGATCATTTAATTGATTTCTCTAATGACTTGTTGTACTGGAAGGCTATGGGATGCATTGGATCTTATGCAAGATTGCAGATGGTTTATATCTTGGGTTTGGTCTCCCTATACAAGGTCCTAATCCTCCAAAGGGATACATTGGCACATGTAGGGTGAGCGTTAAGATCCATGGGCCTCCATAACAACAGATTTCACTCCATGGATCCCCACATCTATTCAAAGATTTCTCATGGGTCACTTATTGGATGAGGAAGATGCACCTGATCCATCATGCCCAGTTGGCCCCAAATCTACACCATACACTTGGCAGATGATCTAGGACTTACACAATGATGTGGAATCACCTACACCATCATCCTAGCCCTTGCAGGTGATCTACAGACATCTTCGATTTGTTTGGAGACCCATGAGGACACTTGTGCGACCCCACATGTCATTTGGAGCACCACAAGTTATTGCAAGGGCCAACCCCTTTTCCACTACTTTTGAGGGTTCTATTCTTCATTGTAGCACCCATGGACCTCATTAGGCCTCTTAGAGGGCCCTATGACATGCATAGATTATTATTTGACCTCTTGAGAGGCTTGATTTTTAATTTATGAGCTAGTTTGGTGGGCTTGTCACCAAAAGTTGAATTATTAGAACATTATTTTATTTTTGGGTCTTATGTATACCAAGGAGGCTATTTTGAACTCCTAAGTTGTGTAGATATAAGTGAGATGATCTCATTTTCTCATCATCACTTTGGTTTGTATCTCTTATCTCTCTTGAGATTTTCACACTTTTTCTAGAGGATGAATTGGAGCTTTTATGGATGAATTTTGATGCGTGGATATTGGTCTATCTTCTCTTAGATATTCTCTCTTGTCAATTGTGAATAGTTGGATATACTCTCCTACATGTAAATACATGCCTTTTAATATTATTCTTGTATACTTTTGTCATATACGATGGACTGAGATTTTCATTGTTCTAGGGCTAATTGTCGCATGGATTTATTGCTTAAATTGTGGAATATGCCTCTATTATATCATCTATCAATGTATGGGGCATGCAATATCAGTGAAATATCCTAGGGGTAATTCTATCAAATAATTTGACCTTGATAAGCCATTTCCTTTACACATCAAAGTATAAAAGTTGCAAGGTTTCTTCTTATTGACCTAGAAGGCTAATGAAGTGATCTTGAGGCCTCCTTGATTGGGAACCAAGAAATCCTACTCATATTCAGCATAGACTATTGAAATTTCTAAGTTTGACCCATTAGAAATCCCTAGTGCATTATCGAATTTATTTCACCTACTTTTTTATTCCATTAACAAGTTATTTATACATATAAATACTGAAAATAAACACAAATGCAACCTTAACTCATATATAGATCATCAACTGAAATACTGGAACAAACACACAAGGGACACTGTTATTTTTGGACAATCATCCCCGGAAAAACCCAACTTGGGAAAATTGGTACATCAGTTCTGATGGTTTTATTATTATGCAGAATACTGAGTACAACCAAGGTGCCAAACTAGCTCACCCAACAGAGATTGTTACACGGCAATAATACCTCTTCTCAGAGACAAATATTCAGCTTCTCAACATTAGTCTGCCCCACGAAAATCCTTTCGACTCTTCTCCTAGGCTCTCTGTCAACCCTGCTAGCCTCAGTGTAGCTCTTAAACCCTCTGTGTCATCCTTATGCCTCTTTTTGTCAACTCTTTGGCCTTCGGCGTCACCCATGCAGGCCCCTCAGCCTCTGCGCAGTCTCTAGCTGCCTCTGCATGGCTCCTGCCACCTCTGCATAGCCTCTCTGTCACTGCGCTAACCCTTAGGCACAATCTCTACCTTTCTGCTATGTACTCACTTCCCCTCACTACAACAAGTAACTTATTCGAATTTCCTCAGCAACCCTCATTCCAGAAAATCGAATTGACTTATCAATCTTGGTGTATCTCCAACTGACCCTCAAGCCTCCTCTTATACTTTTATTATTGAGTCTTCAACGGTCGAGATTAAGTCTTTAATCAATGGCTAAGATTAGATTTGGCTTGATCCATGTCATTTAGCACATTCTCACCCAGTTTTATATTAGTACCCATTAATATTTTAATTTTCCTAAGTATAGACTTAGGAACCGCATTAAAAATATTAATTATTTTCATATCTCTCTAACCGGGTGGAATTTCCCCAAACCATTTCTGGGTCTTGGAGATCTCATGTGCTTTAGCCTCTCCAACAATTTTCATGGCTAGAGCACATTTGATGCTACCACAAATAAACACTCCCTCTTAGCAAGGAATGTGCTCTAGTAATTCTCCACCACTGAACATCACACTGATCCTTCCGCGTCAGTACCTGTGTTGATGCTTGGCCTGCTACCTCACATCCACTGTGCTGCTACTTCCTGTAGTATTTCCCATGGCTCTGCCACTTCCACTGTTACATCTGTATTGCACCTCCCTCTCTATGTTGCCCATGATGCCCATAGCACTACCACTACCAATTGTTGCACTGCAACTCAGTTACCGAGAAGTAAGTAAATGATCTGCCCAAATACTGACATCCTTATCAATTCGGAAGCCTCTTGATGTTGAAGCTACCTCTTTTGTTATCATGTGCTCCCTCTACTGCCTTTGTGCTACTGCAAACACCTTTGTTCCTCTCGCACTGTTGCAATCTCTTTTGTGCCTCTCGCACTACTGCAAACACCTATATTCCTCTCAGACTACTGCAACCCCCACTACACTACTACATATCTTTGCACTCTAGCACTGCCTTATCGCTCCATCGCATATAGCTTCTACCTGACATCCGTCATCCTGCTACTGTCATTCGGGGCTCTCGTAGCTAGATATGATCCAAGAGTTTAGGCACCTCAAGGATCCTGCCCCTCATCTTTTATAGTCCTTCTGACTATAGCTCGATGTCACCCCACCTCTTCTCTAGAGGTGTTTGAGCACTCATGGCACATTCGTCATCAGTCTCAACTTCTTTCTCCGCCTTAGTCGGATCTACCTTGGAGTCAGAAGCCTCTCCCTTTTTCTTCTTCCTAGGACACTGGGATGCATAGTGACCTAGCTCCCCACAATGGAAGCACTTAACCTTGGATATATCCTTCTTCTTCCTCTTCCCCTGTTGTCCTGCAGATGCCAGAGCCGCATCCTCCTCCTCCTCTTTCTTGATTCAACTACCTTTGACACTACTCCCCACCTTTGTCAGTCGTCTAATCTCTTCATGGTGAAGAGTTTCCCACATCTCTTCCCATCTTGGAATATTAGCTCCACCCAAAATTCCTTGGATAAATGCCTCCCACTCCTCAGAGACTGCATTCAGGGTGATCCTCACCATGAAATCCTCATCTGGCATGGCCCCTATGGAAGTAAGTTGGCCACAAGTCTCCTGCAATCTGAGGAGGAATAGATCTATCTCCTCCCCCGTCTGCATCTAAAACGATCGTAGTTGATTCTCCAATAGCATCTTTCGCTGCACGGAAGTGCCCTGATACAATGTCGTCAAAGTATCCCACATCTCCTTTATCGTGTTCTTTTTGGAAATATGTGGTACGACATTGTCCTTGACCCCATCAAGGGCTATGCACTTTGCCTTCTGTCACGCGGAATGAGTCGAGGTTGCGGACAAGATCGACCTTCCTAGTATCTAAAGATATCTAGTGACAAGCAATCCAATCAAAAACTATCTTTCTCTAAATATGCAATTAAAACAAAGGCAAACAAGTGTTTTAGGCCTACCTTGGGTCCAATGCAAGTTTGTGGAAGCCTCGCTCCCTCACTCCAAATGAGCTTCCTTGAAGTGTAATTTTGCAAACACAAACAAGCAAACAAATTAAATAGCACCTGAAAAGCCAATATCATAAAGCATATTCATCATAATGATCAAGGAGATTATGAAACAAACCACATAAGACAATTTGTTGAGAAAAATGAATCTGATTGTATTAATTCAAATGAAGAAGAACTTAACAACCTGTGCCTTGATGTTGTACAAGCTCCTCCCAAGGTCTGACAAGAAGTCTCCTCTACTTTGACAAGCTTCACTCACTTCCCAATTAAACCAAAAGGTATGTGATCTCTCCTCTCAAGTTTTAATTAGGAAGTCCTAATTCCATCAGCATTTACCCTCAAATGTTCAGCTTCTAACCTCCCCAGCAACTGACCCAATGCCTTAATTTATAGTGCAATGGAGGGAAGTTACTAGGTCCTCCTTCAAAGGGATAAAGCCCTCCTTCAAAGGGATAGCTCCTCCTATCAAGGGATTAGCTCCTTCACTTTTTGGATGAATGAACCACTTTGGAGCGAACAATCCACGTCAAAATCCTTCTAGAAACATATAGAATTAACCCAAAAGTGAGTTTTTTAGGATAAACTTGCGCCTTTTTGACTTTTACAGGGGTACGCACCCACCCCTTTACAGACAGAGCGTGCAGGTATGCAGGTATTTTGAACAAAAGGTGCAGGTCCGCACGTAAAAGTAGGAGAAAGTGCAGAATGAGAGTAATATTGATTTTTAATGTCTTTCTCTCATTTGCAAAGCTTGACATGAAGAGCTAAGGTCTTCGACTTGCTTAGGAGGCTACTATAAGTGATGATAGACCCATACTGACTGCAAATAATCATGGTGATGATATTTTTGTGTAACACAAACCTTCATGCACTCACTCCAAGAACGATGGAGATGATGATGCACATTGCTAGTCTTTGCATCTAGAGCTGAAACGGAAGAAGTTCGATGGCAAGAAGAAGAAGATTGTTGCTGCTATTAAGAATGATTTGGGGTCAGACTCATGTGATGAAACAACCATCATAGCCATAGGTATAAAAGGTAAAAATTCTGAAGCATCTACTAGTAATTCTACACAATTTATTAATAATCAAGAAAATGAGAGGAAAAGACATGATCTTTTTCATATTAGAGTTATTTCCAAGCATCAAAAGATCGATACTTTATTTGATAGTGGATCACAAGTAAACTTGATTTCTGTTGCAATTGTAAAGAAGTTGGGACTGCTAACCACACCTCACAAGAAGCCATATCCATTAGGTTTGGTATGTGATAAAGCAAAGCTACAAGTGAATAGACAATGCCAACTTAGGTTTGCTTTTGGGTCAGTATTTGTAGATGAGGTTGAGTTATATATAGTTCCCTTGGATATATGTGGTATTGTTTTAGGAAGTCCTTACTTGTATGATAGAAAAGCCATTTTCTATAGAGTTGAAAATAAGTATCAACTCACCAAAGATGGAATAGAATATATTGTAAGAGCTCATAAACTCAAAAATAACTACATTCACATAAACTCAGGGCAGATGAAAAGAATGTTGAAAATAATACTTAGAGGGGGGGGTGAATCAGTATTATCAAATTCTTTTTCAATTTATACAAACATTTGCAGATCTGACTAATGTATACCTTCCAGACTTATAATTTAATTTATTCTTTAGATGTTGATCATTAATCTGTGTTTCATAACCATATAATGGTAAACAGGAAAAAATAGAGCAGATAGTCACACCAAAGAACACACGATATAAGGTGGAAACCCAATGTGGGTGAAAACCACCTGCTGCAATATGTCTCTACCTTCTTTCAATTAGAAACTTCTTTTTACAATGATTTTGTACTGGTGCAGTCTTATACCACCATGCAGGCTTCAACTTGTAGAAGGCTACAATGTTCTCTCATTCTCCAGACTCTCCTAGAAGGAAGCTACAACCCCCTTAGCTCTTGTACTAGCTGAGGTACTAGTACGTAGGTGTTGACCTACTAAAGGCTTCAACCTTCTCTTTTCTTCCATGCACCACATTTCATAAATTTTCGAACTGGATCCATGAATATCAATCAAACATCAAATCGATCTACAATCAACCAACTTCCCTGTACAAATACTAAATCAATAACTTCTTAGCACACAACAACCAGACACCAATTCAAAACCCTGAATACTATAGTAATAGACAAAAACAACTAAAACATATTTCAAGAAAAGTCCGCAACTTCACCAATAGAAATTTGTGGGTATCCACACTTCTGTTGTGTTGAGTTTGCGTACCTCCGCACCTGCGCTGTCTCTGGTTTGCGCACCTCTGCACCTGCGCTGTGTCTGGTCTACGCACCTCTGCACTTGCGCTGTGTCTGGCCTCCGCACCTCCAGGTATAGACAATTTATCAGTATTCAATTATACCCCAGACTATCATATTTACAGATCTGATCATGCACCAAAGAGATCTCGACCCATCGGTAGATCCGACTTGTAATACTCAGGTTTCTCCTTAATTCAGGTCCAGCTATGTCTTACCAACCGATCATCAGTATTTCAGATCTTATATTTCTTAAGATATTCAACACCTCTGATCCTAGCCAAATGATCTCCTTTCCTTTTTATAGGCTAGGCCTTACTCAAACCATGGTCTAAAACCAAAGAGATCCAAAACTAGGGGCCCAAAACCTAGGTTCAATACATTAGATGCAAAATCATAGACCCAAACCATAGGATCAAAAATGTCGGACTAAATACCATGGACCAACCATAATATTTCCCACGTGCATGCGTTTTTCTTTGCATGAAAGTCCGTGTACTTTAGGTTCACACTTTTTGTTCTGAACACCTGTGAACATGTTCGCATTTTTTAAACAGCGCACCTGCGGAACTTGCTGATGACCGTAGCGTTGTGAATAGGAACCTACGGATATCTCATTTTCTTCTATTCTAAGTATTCTGATCATCAATTCTTTGCTACTAACCTCCTGCACTATGATTTATCATCTTTGTGAGTTGCTATCAAGGACAACACTTGTATCATAATGCCAACAATCTCCCCCTTTAGACTTGATGGCTCCCCTTGACTGTAGGCAAGATCTCCAAGAAGATGTTCTGCAAGAGAAACATGACGTTATACACTATAAATGACCTTCTTATCATCAAAGACTCATACATCCATCTCCCAACCAAGTGGGAATTGACCAAAAATTTACACATGATAAAGATAAAAAAAATTACTTCATTCATCCCAGGCATAGTGGGGAAACCAAGATAGGCTGTTACATGACCTTGATAAGAAAATAAAAGAAATACATGACATAGAGAGCAAGTATCTGTCAATCATCATTTAGACCAACAACCATGTTCTCCCTTTGTACCTATTCCACCTGAAATAAAAAGAACTGTGAAATTGAACCAAGATCTTCTAAGATAATGCCAACAATTCATTTTTAGAAGAACATATGCTCCCCCTGAACCTATGCCAGATGATCTCTGTTAGACCTATTACAAACTCTTTTCATCTTGAGTCTCGCCCCACTACTTTTCTTCAAACTAGAATATATGTGACTATACCCACATAAACCTGCGTATTTACGTGGATTACCCACCTGAAACTCGCGTATAACCATTAATCTCTGAAAATAGACAAGATTCAATAGCAAGATGATACATCGACTATCCACAGCTTCTGTCTGAGGTATTCAAATGTCTCCCTAGGCAACGGTTTGGTGAGTATATCAACAACTTGTTCCTTAGATGGGACATACTCCAACTTGACCTTTTGTTCAAGCACGTGTTCCCAGAGAAAATGATACTTGATAGGTATATGCTTAGTCTTTGAATGCATGACAGGATTCTTTGAAATACTGATTGCACTTGTATTATCACAGAAAATGGAAATAGGTGGAGTACAAGTGATTTGAAGATCTTGCAATGTTTGCATCATCCAAAGGAGGTGTGTGCACCAAGATGCCGTAGCTACATATTCTGATTTAGCTGTGGATAACACAATAGATATTTGTTTCTTGCTGAACCAGGATACTAATCTAGGACCCATGAATAATGCACCACCACTAGTGCTTTTCCTGTCATCCACGCTTCCTGCCCAATCCGCATTTGTGTATGCATGAAAGGTGAGATCTATGCCTCTAGGATACCATAAGCCATAGTTTTGAGTTCCTTGAAGATACTTGAAAATTCTATTAACTACCTGAAGATGAGTTTCCTTTGGATATGCCTGAAACCTTCCAACTATTCCCACTGCATGGATAATGTCTGGTCGGGTATATGTTAGATAGAGCAGACTACCAATCATAGATCTATAAGTTGGTTGATGTACTGTTGTCGATTCACCATTTTCACTGAGGCTGCATCCTATCACCATAGGGGTACATACTGTTTTCGAATTCTCCATCCCATATTTCTTCAAGATCTATTTGAGATATTTGGTTTGTGATAGAAAAATGCTGTCTTTGTTTTGCTGGACTTGTAAACCAAGAAAATATGTGAGCTCACCAAGAATGGACATTTCAAACCCTTTCTGCATCACCAAGGCAAAATTTTGACTCATGTCTTCTTCATTGCTACCAAAGATGATATCATCAACATACACAACAAGTATCGAAAATTTATCATTGTCAACTTTTATACATAGATTGCTATCAGTTGACCCTTTTATAGAACCTTGTTGATGAAGATACTTATCCAACTGATAATACCATGCCCTTGGAGCCTATTTAAGGCCATAGAGAGCCTTTTTGAGTCTGCATACAAGTTTTGGATCATTTCTAAGAATAAACCCATCTAGTTGTTCAATATATACTTCTTCATTTAAGTTTCCATTCAGAAAGGAAAATTTCATGTCAATCTGAAATACTTTGAACTTTTCAAAGCTAAAGAGAGCAAGGAACATTCTTAGAGCCTCAAGTCTAGCAACTGGAGAAAATGTTTCTTCAAAGTCTATGCCTTCTTGTTGCGCATATCCTTTACAAACAAGTCTTTCCTTATTTCTAACCACATCCCCATTTTCATTGAGCTTATTTTTGAAAATCCATTTTGTCCCTATGACATTCTTATCCTTTGGTCTAGGAACCAACTCCCAAGTGTTACTTTTTTCAATCTGCTCGAGGTCCTCCTCCATGGCCTTGACCCATAATTCATCTTTTCAAGCCTCTCTTACATTTTGTAGTTCAGTGGAGGAGAGCAATGCCAGATAGCTTGAAGCTTCTGAAATGGTTCTTCTTGTTTGTACACCTGCCTCTTTCTGCCCCAAAATTTGAGATTCTGGATGATTCTTCTAAATGTATCTAGATGGAATCTTTTATTCTATCCTTATCTATTCTTCTAGTGCCTCATGGGTTTCTTCTTCATCATGAATCTGAATTGATGTTGACGGATAGTCTTCACCATCTTCGAAATTTTCAGATTTTAACTGCCTAGGAGTGTTTCCTTCTTCATCAACCACTACATCAATGCTTTCAACAATTTTACCAAATCATTTATTGTAACATTTGTAAGCTTTGTTGTGGGGAGAGTAGCCAAGTAAAATGCCTTCATCTGCTCCAGGTTCAAACTTGCCAAGATTTTCATCAGTCCTTTTAATGTAACATTTGCTTCCAAAAGCTTTGAATTATTTTACCATGGGAGTCTTACCGTACCAAAGTTCATGGGGAGTCTGAGTGTTGTTTACTCAGACGTTTGTCTTGTTGAGAATAGTAACAGTGGTAAATGCAGCTTCACCCCAGAAGGTTGCTGGAGTTCTATATTCATCAACCATAGCACGATCCATTTGTTGAACCGTTTTTTTCATCCTTTCCACTACTCCATTTTGCTGAGGAGTCCTTGCAGCAGAAAATTCCCTTCTTATTCCATGTTCTTCACAAAAATTGAAAAACTCATCTGAGGTAAATTCCCCTCCTCAATCACACGTGAGGCATTTGATTCTGCAATCTGACTCGTTTTCAACCAAAGCTTTGAATGACTTGAGCTTTTCGAAAGCTTCATCTTTATACTTCATGAGTCCTATTCAACACATCATTGAAAAGTCGTCAATGAACAATATGAAATACTCTTCTCCTCGAGGTGACCTCTTCCTAGTTGGACGACATATATCGGTGTGGACCAGTTCAAGTGGCCTGCTAGCTGATCCTTCCTTCTCATGGAAATTAGTTTGGTTTTCTTACCAAATTGACATGATTTGCATATTGTATTGTCTGGAATATTGATGTCAGGAAGATCTCGAACCACCTGATATTTGCATGCTTTCTTTATCTGAGAGGAGCTAAGATGCCCGAATCTTCTGTGCCATAGCCAATGTTCATCATTCTTGCTTAATAGCATTGCTTTTCTCCTTCTTTGAATATTTATAAATTATTTGTAGTTCTTATGCCTTTGACCATTGTTTTTCCTGTGTCGATCTCATGGAAAATACATCCATTTGATTGAAATATTACGTCAATTCCTTGATCGCACATTTGACTGACACTCAATAGATTATGCTTTAAGCCATCAACATACATAACATTTCTAGCTTTGACATTCCTTTTCAAATGAGTAGAACCTTTACCTTTTATGAATGTAGGGGTGTCATTTCCAAATGAGACCTTCTTTTCCCTTTCTAAGGTAGTATATGACTGAATTTTTTCTTTATCACCTGTCATATTTTTCGAGCATCCACTGTCAATGTACCATTGATTTTCCTGTCCTTCTGCATATAAGGCTATCCCACATCTTTCTGGTTGTGGTTCTTTCTTTTTCCATGTTTTGGAACTCAATGAACCTGGCTCCTTTTGAGTTGTTTGCCGAAACTTGCTTCTGCATTCAGAGTCTTCATGACCGAAATTGTTACAAATAGAACATTCTATTTCATTTTCAAGAGTAGAGAAGTTATTGTAGGTTATTTTCATGATTGCTGTCATACTCCTTTGTTTTTTAGCTTCCCTAGTCATGATGGTCTTATAGGAAACACATTGAGCATCTTTATGACCAAAGTTATGACAAGAGTAACATTGACCATTAAAGAAATTCCTGCGATTATCAAATCTATGAACCATATGACTGTAGTTTCCATTGACATCCATTCCTGAGCCAGAATGATTTACCTGTGGTCGATTGAAGCTTCTGTTTATCCTTGAAGTAGATTGCCCCTGATTTACTTGGTAATTTGCATTATGCTTTTGCTGTCGATTTTCAACTTGTTCACTTCTCCTTGTTGTATCAAGATAACTTCTGGAGGTGGATGGCTTCTGCACTTGCTTCTGAGCTTGAGATGCTTCTTAGGAATATCCGAGACCTATCTTGATTAGAGGAGAACGTTACACTTTGATAATCTCATCTAAAGTTTCAGATCCTTTAGCAAATATGAGATTAAGAACTTTTGTTTTGTAGCTTCATGTTCCGGATTATCCACAGTTTTCAGTTTAGTCTGTCGACGTTTCGAACCCCAACGGGGGTCCATCATCAGGACAACTTCGAAAGATAGAAATGAAATGAATGAAAGATGATGATGGACCCCCATCATCATCAGGATCATCTTTCATTCATTTCATTTCTATCTTTCGAAGTTGTCCTGATGATGGACCCCCGTTGGGGTTCGAAACGTCGACAGACTAAACTGAAAACTGTGGATAATCCGGAACATGAAGCTACAAAAAACTTCCACAGAGGCTTGAAAACCAACTTTTGTTTTCTCAATTTCTTTTCTAAGTCCCACAATTTCACATTCTAACTCTTCATTGTGTTTATATTTTTCAGCAAGTTGGAATGTTAGAGTATCTATAATCATATTCTTTTCCTCTAAACACACTTTAAGTTTAGATATTTCTTCATAAAGACCTTCTTCATTTACAGCATCGAAGAACTCATCATCTTCAAAAGTTATCAAAAGTCTATTATCATTACCTTGTTCATCTTCATCACTATTTGACAATCCATCACTATCTTCATGCGCGTAATAGCTCTTCTTATTTACATTTTTTTTTGTTCCATCTCACAGGTTCCTTACCTTTGTCCCGTTTATCTTTTGAGGACATTTTGCAGCATAATGACCGACTCTTCCACAAGCAAAGCATTTGAAAGGCAGCTTACCTCTGAATCTTCCAGTTCCCCACTAAAGGTTCTTGACAAAATTTGATTCTTCCTCTTCTTCTGACATATGTCCTCACTCATAGTAATCTCCTTTTCCTGAAGCCTTGAATGCAACTTCTCTCCTGTCTGATGGTCCTCCTTTTCTCACTCCGTAAGCAGTTAGAATTTCGTGCAGCTATGACATGGTAACGTTCTGTAGGTTCTACTTTTCTTCTATGGCAGAAACTTTTGAGTTAAACTTGGGAGACAAAGATCTTAGAACCTATTCAACCACAATAACTTCTTTTATTTCTTCACCCAAGTTTTTCATATAATTTACAATCTCATCTATACATAGGAAATAGCTAGCCACACTTTCATCATTATGCATTCTGAGACTTTCATATTGAATTCTAAGAGTTTGTAATTTTTCTCATTTTACCTGTTCATCTCCTTCATAGCTCAGAATGATCTTGTCCCATATTTCTTTTGCACTTTTTAACTGCATAACCTTGACGAATTATGATTGAGATAGACTTCCTAATAGAGTATTGATAGCTTTTGCATTTGTTTCATATTGTTTCTTACCAGCTCCATCTGTAGGATTTACTGATGGAAATGTGTATCCTATTTCCACAATATCCCAAACTTCTGTACCAAGAGATTGAAGATAGGCAACGATTCTTACCTTCCAATAAATGAAGTTGCTCCCATCAAAAATCGGTGGCCTGATAGATGCTTCCTTTTCATAGTACCTCATGATGATAGATATTCCTTCAAGCAATCAAGCTTTTCCTAAAGGACCTGCTCCGATACCAATTGTTGAAAATAATACTGAGAGGGGGGGTGAATCAATATTATCAAATTCTTTTTCAATTTATACAAACATTTGTAGATCTGACTAATGTATACCTTCCAGACTTGTAATTTAATTTATTTTTCAGATGTTGATCATTAATCTATGTGTTAAAACCATATAACAGTAAACAGGAAAAAATAGAGCAGACAGTCACACCAAAGAACACAAGATATAATGTGGAAACCCAATGTGGGTGAAAACCACCTACTGCAACATGTCTCTATCTTCTTTCAATTAGAAACTTCTTCTTACAATGATTCTGTACTAGTGCAGTCTTATACCAACATGTAGGCTTCAACCTACAGAAGCCTACAACCTTCTCTCATTCTCCAGACTCTCCTGGAAGGGAGCTACAACCCCCTTAGCTCTTGTACTAGCTAAGGTATTGGTACATAGGTGCTAACCTACTGAAGGCTTCAACCTTATCTTTTCTTCTAGGGAACACGTTTCATAAATTTTCAAACTGGATCCATGAATATCAATCAAACATCAAATAGATCCACAACCAACGAACTTCCTTGTACAAATACTGAATCAATAACTTCTTAGCACATAGAAACCAGACACCAATTCAAAACCCTGAATACTATAGTAATAGACAAAAACAGCTAAAACATATTTCAAGAAAAATATGCAACTTCACCAATAGAAATCTATAGGTATCTGTACTTCCGCTGTGTTGAGTCTACGCACCTCCGCACTTACGCTGTCTCTGGTTTGTGCACCTCTGCACTTGCACTGTGTCTTCTTTGCACACCTCTGCACCTGTGCTATGTCTAGCTTGCACACCTCTAGGTATAGATAGTTTATCAGTCTTCAATTATACCCCAGACTATCAGATTTACAAATCTGATCATGCACCAAAGAGATCTTGACCCATCAGTAGATCCGAATTGTAATACTCAGGTTTCTCCTTGATTCAGGTCCAGCTATGTCTCACCAACTAATCATCAGTATTTTAGATCTTATATTTCTTAAGATATTCAACACCTCTGATCCCAGCCAAATGATCTCCTTTCCTTTTTATAGGCTACGCCTTACTCAAACCATGGTCTAAAACCATAAAGATCCAAAACTAGGGGCCTAAAACCTAGGTTCAATACTTTAGATGCAAAACCACGGACCAAAATGATAGGATCAAAAATGTCGGACTAAATACCATGTACCAACCATAAGATTTCCCACGTGCGTGCGTTTTTCTCTGCATGAAACTCTGTGTACTTTAGGTTTGCACTTTTTGTTCGGAATACTTGCGAACATGTCCGCATTCTTTAAACAACACACCTATGGAACTTGCCAATGACCGTAGCTTTGTGAACAGGAACCCTCAGATATCTCATTTTCTACTATTCTGAGTATTCTGATCATCAATTCTTTGCTACTAACCTGCTGCACTATGATTTATGATCTGTGTGAGTTGTAATCAAGGACAACAGTTGTATCATAATGCAAACAAAGAATTGTAAATTCATGCAGGCAATTTTTACTAATGGTTATAAAGGAAAAGAACCCTGATAAAACCAATGTATTTGAAGGCTGTGACGCTAAATAGAAAACTGATTTAGAAAAAGTTGTTTCAAATATGATATCGTATTTTAATAACCTAAAGGTATGCCACTCATAACAGAAATAGTACATGATATTCATTTGCAACAAGATGTTGCATTGGCTAACATCAGAATGTACAGGTTATCAGGTTTAGAGAATGCAGAGATCAAGAAGAAGGTACAGGAGATACTCAATAACGGGTTCATAAGACCAAGCACATCACCATGTGAATCTCCAATTGTGATGGTGAGAAATAAATATGGTTCGTGGAGGATGTGCATTGATTACAGAGCACTGAATAAAATAACAATCAATAATCATTATCCTCTTCCTCACATTGATGATCTATTAGATCTGCTGAAAGAAGTTTTTTACTTTTCCAAGTTGGACTTTCTTAGTGTCTATCATCAGGTCAGAGTAGCAGAATAAGATGCATGGAAGACTACTTTCAAAACAAAGCAAGTGTTGTATGAATGGATGGTTATGCCTTTTGGCCTAACTAATTCTCTTGCCACTTTCATGAGCGTTATGAATGATGTACTCTGACCTTTTATTGATGATTTTGTAATTATATATTTAGATGACATTGTTGTTTTTAGTAAAACATGGGAAGAACTTTTGAAGCATGTAAAGTAGACTCTGGATGTTTTGGAAAGAGAAAATCTCTATGTGAAATTATCAAAATGTGAATTTCGAAAAACATATTTAAATTATTTGAGTCATACTGTAGGGATTTGTGAATTTAAGATAGATCCCTCTAATTTTGAAGTCATTATGAACTGGCCTAAACCCAAATCTACTACGAAAGTTATGAGTTTCCTAGGAGCAGCACAATATTGGAGCTCCCTTACATGTTTTGACAGGATTGAGGGGAGGCAAATAGCAAAAAGCCTTCGACACCTTGAAAGAAAACAAATAGTACAACAGTAGTACTAGAATTTCCAGATCTTCAAAGACCATTTGAGATTGAAATAGATGCCAATGACTATGCCATGGGAGCAGTGTTGATGCAACATGGTAAACCCATATGTTATCATTCTGAGACATGTAATTCTGCAGTAGTTAATTATCCCACATATAATAAAGAATTGTATGCATTAGTGCAGAGTGTGAAAAAGTGGAAACATTATCTATTGGGTAAGGAAAAAATTGTACATACAGTTCAACAACCACTTCAATATTTTCACTCACAAACTAAATTGCAGCAATCAAGACACTATAGGTGGATGGGTTTTCTACAACAGTTTCATCTTGTCATCAGATATAAGAAAGACTCACACAATAAGGTTGCAGATATGTTATCAAGACCAATCATAAATGCATCTACTATTATTACACATAACTTAGTATTGCGTCAAAGCTACATTGAACAATATGCTCAAGATGTAGATTTTAAAGATGTATATGCAGCTTTAAGTCATGGAAAAAAAGTAGAAGAATTGGATTATCATGGTAAGGACCAACTCTTGTATCATTTGTGAATGTTATGCATTCCTCAAACTGAAAGAGCTAACATAATCCGAGAAGCACATACTTCTCTAATATCAGGTAATTTTGGTGTAAGTAAAACAGTTGCACAGTTGCAAAGGTTCTGTTATTCGCCAAGAATGCATGAAACCGTTTCTAGATATATTAAATGGTGTACCATGTGTGCTAAAACTAAGCCTAGCAATAGAAAAATAGGCTTGTACACTCCACTTCCAGTTCCTTCTCGTCCTTAGGAAAGTGTTTCCATGGACTTTGTCGTGGGATTGCCAAAATCTAGAAGAGGTCATGATTATTTATATGTTATTGTGGATAGGTTTAGAAAAATGTGTATTTTAATACCTTGTAACAAGCAGATTACTACTCAGCAAACAACAAAGGTTTTCCTTCAGCATGTATGGGTTCATTTTGGGTTACCCACTTCTATTGTATCTGATCAAGATTCCCAATTTGTTGCTAAGTTTTGGTCAAGTCTATGGGGGTTAGTGGACACCAGATTGAAGAAGAGCACAACATTTCATCCACAAGTAGATGGTCAAATAGAGGTGGTCAACAGGATAGTGATGCAGCTACTCAGAGGCTATTGCACCAAGCATCCCAAGCATCAGGATGAACATTTATGTTATGTGCAACATGTTTACAACCATGCTAAGCACTCTTCTACACAGAGATTTCGCTTTGAGACTTGTTTTGGTTTTACACCAAGGTCTCCCTTGGATATTTTCTTTAGTAAAGACATAGCAGTTGATGGACAAGTGATGTGGACAATTAAACCAAGTTCATTGAAGAGATCCAAGAAATTCACCAAGTAGTGTATGAACAGTTGGAGAGAAGCTAGGCCATGTACAAGGCAAGGCATGATAAGCATTGAATTGAACATAGCTTCCAAGTATTTGTAATCAATTTTGACTTTACATAAGCAAAGATAAAATGCAAGGTGGAGGTAAGAAGCTGAAGCCAATAGAGTATGGGCCTTTCAAGATACTTGAGAAAATTGGTGAAAACACTTTTCGCGTTGATTTGTCGGCTTATATGCATATTTATTCAATCATTAGTGCAGTGAATTTGAGACTATATGAATCTTGATTGACTAAAGATCCCTAAGAGCAAAATTAGTTTCCTTATATTGATGATCTGTTGCCTGAATATCTCAATGAGTTGCAAGAAGACATAGTTATGGATAGGAAGGTGAGAACTACATGCAGAGGGGATATTGAGTACCTTAGAAGCGAACCCAAAGGTTTAAAACCAAGCAGTGCAAGATGGATAGAGATTGGAGAAGTGAGGAAGCTATATCCTCACTTGATTGATGCTTAAAAACCAACTTTTGGTTGTCCAAAAGCTTTTTAGTGGGAAGGTGTGATCCAAAATGGATCCTAGAAAACCCTCTAAGTCTTCAAAGCCTTCTAAACATTAAAAGTTATTGCATGAGAAGAACCTTTAAAAAAAGGTGGATTACACTATTAGGAGGCAAAAACATGAAGAAAACAGTGAAATAAGGCCTATCAGAGGTCAAAGGAATGAAACACAGGAGTTGTTGAATCTAGCCGATCAACGGCCTAGACCCGATCGACATATCGTAATCGGCGGTGGCAGGCAAAGGATATTAGAGCCTACCATATGACAATTGCGATCACAATCAACACGGATCAATGAGGACCATCAATTAAGCACATAGATCAATGGCCCAGGTTAACTCACGATATCACAATCAACAATTACAGAGGAGCACTTACAAACGGCCTAGGGGTCTATGTGATATGCGATTGTGATCACTCGCATTGTAATATCAAATTGGAGCTACACAAAGGAGCAGGGTGGATACAAATATGGTTTGCGATAGCTAGACTTGATGGGGTTATAGGCGATATTTTATATATTTTGAAATGCAGAAAATGGAATTTTCCTTTGTATTTTGCATTTCTGCCAAATAAATGAATTGTAAAGGAAATGTGCTTGACGTGATGAAACCAGACCCGAAAGTGTTTATGAATGCACATGTATAACATTTCAAGTCCTCCATAAAGCCATTTTGTAATATTTTAAATGTTTTAATGTATTTTTCAAATACAAAGGGAAACCACAAAACAAGCGAGATTTCAGGCTGTAGGCGGTATGTGGTTTTGGTTTGGCTCTGCTTGAACCCATACACAGGCTGCCACGTGGCCAGGCACTGGAGAGAGAAAATCACCCTTTTCAGGCAGTTAACCCCCATACGCAAGAGCCACCCGAAATGGATCTAAACCATTGGATCAAGGTCACTCAGATCAATAGTGGGTATGCAATAGTGATATACAGGCAGACTCGATAGGAGTATAGAGCGGAATTAAGGATGTTTGAAGTCCGATAAATGACAGTTTGGCAAATTTCCTGTGTTTTTAGTGTATTTCTCTGTGTAAACAGAGAACGCTATTTTTGGGGATTTCAAAGGCTCGATGGTCCCTTCCATTGCAGAACAGGTGGCCACCTTCCCTATAGATATTATGCTGTGATTGCTAACTCTTAGAAGAAGATTTGAGCAAACAAAGGCCAGGAGCTAGAGATTCGAGAAGGAGAAACGAATATACAATTCTTATTGTCTTTAAAGCCATAGACTAATAGAAGATAGAGACAAGTAGCGCTGAGATAGAGGAAAGACAGAGACAAAGAGTGAGAGAATGTGTCTGTGTACTTAGAGGGGCTTGAGGGAATCAAGCAAAACTCTTGGTGTTTTGTATCTGCCTGTTGAGACTCAATTTGAGCTCATTTTTGTAAAACTTTGCTCTCTAAGACATAATAGAGAGGTCACAACTAAAGGCTAGACCAGGAAACGTAGCCCAAGAGTTTTAGGTGAACTCCATGTTAAACATGTTGTTTTTATGTGTGTTTGTCTATTATGTTTCTTTAACTGCTTCCTTGTCTATGTTATTCACAATATTATCGATCCATTGCACTAAGTAATATAGGCAAATCCATGCACATGATTCTGTAATACCTTAATATTAGTCTAAGATCTTCATTTTCAGATCACTAGTAGCTTGATCCTATCCTCCTTCGGAAAACTCTGAAGATATTCCTACAGAGTGCCGCTTGTTTCTCACTCTCTCTTCCCTATATAAACTGCACAAATTTCGGTTAGATGACCTACCCAATGCTCTCCTTGAAAATTTCACAAACTGGCCCAAACGTTCCTTGACACCCTTCCTTGTCTTCTTCCGAGAAATTGCGTAATTTTTTCTCCGAGCTGGCTTTTACCACACAACTATCATTGTTGTTCCAAAATGCAGAAAACTAGCTCCTAGTGACATCTCCATAGATTTTCCCAATAGTGTTTTGGAGCCTTTCATACTGGCCTATGTTGTGCTCTACACAGTATTAGTGCCTTGTCCCTCTCCCAGTCACCTGCATCAAAACAAAAAAATGCAGCATGTTAGACTAGGCAATTTCTAGATTTGATGTCATTTCATCATAAGCGATGGCAGGGATTAGGTACATTGATGAAACACGACATGGTGATGAACAGGATGAAAAAGAGGCACATGCTAGAAGACTTTCTCACAACATAACAAACACGTGAAGCAAATCTAGTGAGTGAAAGGGACACCTACACATGCACCATCAAGCAAATACTGAGACCCTCGAAGACCCCACAAAATTTTCCATGTGTAGGTGAAGACATGTTACACCAAGTGCATGCCATCACTCAGCAGCACAACAACTCAACACGGACACCACAGTCGGCTGGTACATGTCAGGAGTGTCATGTTGGGTTGTGCCATGAGTTGTATCAGCCACATAACTACTATGGGTCCTAATTGTTGTAATCAATGTAATCAAATGTGAAATTCCAAGAGATGCACATATGAAGTTAAAGAGTCATGTAAGTCGAAAGGTCACAGGAAGTCAAATGGTCATAAGGGAAGTGGAAGAGTCACAAGATTCAATTATTTCCCCTTGGCTATATATACCCCCTCATTATATGAGAAAAGGACTTTTCACCTTGGCTCATCCCACATAGCCTTGAGAGTTTGTAGTCTATTCTTTGAGGAGCGAGGAGTGGCTCCAATGTCTTGCTAGTGGGGCTAGTGATCTATGGTATACAGATGTGTCTTGGAACATTTTCTTAATTCAGAATCTTGTCTTAGGGCAACACGTTTTCACACATGTTTTGTATTTGTTTGTAAGACTATTCTTTAAAGATTTGTAATGCATGTTTTCTTAACCTGTACTAAGATAGTTGAACTACTTGAGTTATTTCAGTACTTACATTATTGAAGATGTGTAGTATTGTTTATCACTTTTTTCTTGCCTGTGTGGACTACTCTACCGGACACTAGACACACCATCCTTATGCTTTCTTGGCTTTAACAACCGTCACCCCATGTGGACTACTCTATTGGATGGTGGATATGTTTCCCTTGAACTTTTATTTTCACAACTGCCACATCCATTCTGGACTATTCCACTAGATGTTCAACATACCACTTTTGTTGTTTTCATGTGGTTCTTCTTAGCTTGGGACTATTCCCTCTCATCAAGAGGCTCACTTCACTTTCACCTTTGACAGTAAGAGAACCTAGACACAAAGTTATATTACACACTCACCAGGCATACTCAGCTCGCTTTCTTGAAGTTACAAGCATAACACTCTCATGTGTTGAACAACAAGAGCTAAGGAAAATCTATAAGATAATCGAAACCGAGTCATCATGCTAGATGGGAATCATACACCAAATAATGTGAGGTCTAGTTGGGACTTCATACCAAGGATATTCCCTGAATGTTGGCGGGTCAATCACCGTCAATAGGTATGAATCCAGTTGTAAGGGGAATCAATTTTTAGTTCATGAAATGAGAGAATTTTATTTATTTTTATTTAAAATAGTTAATGGAAATTTTTTTCTATTGAAATAGAAGCTCCTTTGGATGATAGAATGCATACTATTCAAAATTTGAAGGATGTGAAAGCTACACACATCATTATGGATAATATGAAGGATCATGTGATCTCTCAAATACCAAGAAAGGGGAATTTCAATGAGATGTCCAAAAATTTCACAAAACTATATTAGAGTGGTAATGGAAATTGGAAGATGGTGTTGAGAAAGAATTTGATAGACACCAAGATGAATGCATTAGACATAGTGGCAACATAATTTCATTCGATTCAGAAAAGTTGTAATGAGATTATAGTTATTAGTGAATTTTTGTTAGAGGATGAAAATGTTATGGTAGATTTGAGGTATTGTAAAAACAATGGGATACCTTTGTGATAGGGATCCTAGTAATGATAGACTTCCTAATTGGAAAAAATTGGGTGATACCTTCACTCAAAAGGATATTTGGGAGGAGTCCTTATCTAGTCTATAGTTTAGGAGTGAAGATGAGGAGTATAAGAGAGATCAGTATCTATTGGCTTAAGGTGGTATAACCCAAGTTTAAATTTGTTTGCACCAACAAACAAAAACCTAACTACTAGCCCCTTCAGTAACAACCTGCATAGTGCGAGCTACACTCTCACCCGAAGCAGTATTGGGGGATCCGAGAACGAGGTTTTTGCATCGAGAGACCATGTGATAAGTAATCTGAAGCACTTGTAGCTCAGATATGCCTTCATGCACCACAAAGCGTTTACATCTAGCAGTGCTTCCTCGAGAATATTTGGTTATTCACCTGTTTCAATCCTTGACAGGTGGTCTGGTCATGCATTCAACCTTCTTGGCCTCATAATCACTTCAAATTTATATTCCTGAAGCAACAATAACCATCGGAAAGTCACCCCTTTAACACAGGCTTATTGACCAAGTACTTCAACGTGGAGTGATCTGTATAAATTTTAAAGTGTCCACCCAGCAAATATTGCTTAAACGTTTGTAGTGTGTAGAAAATTGCCAAAACTTCACAC
Organism: Pinus taeda; assembly: GCA_000404065.3. Lineage (NCBI taxonomy): Eukaryota > Viridiplantae > Streptophyta > Pinopsida > Pinales > Pinaceae > Pinus > Pinus taeda. The sequence goes on from APFE030290121.1 coordinate 117,676, forward strand.
TCTATAGTAGAATAATTCTTCGCAGTCTTTGATAACTTTTTGCTCGTGAAGGCTATTGAATGATCAATTTCTCCTTCTCTCCCCTGTGTTAATACTACATCGAGCACAATACAAGAGGAATCTACATGCACATGGAATTCTTTCTTCTAGTTTCGAAACACCAAAATAGGCACAATTACTATCTTTTCCTTCAAGACATCCAAACTGCACTGGCAATCTTCATCCCAATAAAACATCACATCTTTCCTCAATAATTTTTCCATTGGTGTGGTTATTTGAGAAAATTCCTTGATAAAATTTCTATAATATCCAGTGTGCCCCAATGTCATGCACAACTATTTTACATTCCTGGGAGCCTCCAAATTCACAATCACAACCATCTTCAGAGGGTCCACCATCAATCCCTTCTCACATACTACATGGCCAAGAAAATTTCCAAAGGGCACATAGAATATTCACTTCTTTAAATTCAGCACGATCTAATGCCTTCGACATGTATCCACCATAAGGCACAAGCTTGCAACATGGTAGTTCACCAACCCAAACACAGTCTAATCATCAAAATAAACCTCCAAAAATTTATAAGTAAATTCCTTCAACATCGCGATTACTACTCTGGAGAAAATTATAGGCACATTCTTCAGTTTGAATGGCATTACTCTATAATGAAAGCAACCCCACTCCATCGTGAACGTTGTCTTGCTTCGATCTTCTAGCGCAATCTTTATTTGATGGTATCATGAAAATCCATTAGTAAGTGAATAAGCCTCATGTCCTCCAACATTCTCTAATACTTCATCTATCAATGGTGTTGGAAACAGATTGTGCACGCATGCATCATTCAAATTTCTTAGATCTATGCATATCCTGATTTTTCCTTTATGTTTCTCAGATTCCTCTACTGGTTCAATAATACTAGCATCCAACATCTTTTCCAATTCTTGGTGCACTTTTTCTTTATTATTTGGATTTAGCCAATAAGGTCTCTTCTTAACGGGCTTCACATTTAGTTTTAGTGTAATCTTCATAACACCGAAATATCCATTGATCCATTTCAAGTCCTCAAATTTTATTGGGAATAGATCCTGGTACTCGAGCACTTAGGATTTGCTTTGGATATGATGTTTACTTGTCTAGTTTTTAAAGGTTCTGATACATCCGAGTTCACAACTTTGGGTCCCTCAACTTCACATTATCCTTATGTCTCTGGATACTAATATTCTGTTGTTCTTCTTCTTCCTCTTCAATAGTGGCATTGTAGCACTCTAGCACATGGCCCAACTGTGTACTCCAATTCGTTTGAGCCCATTGGTCTAGCTCCTTAGGAATTTTGAATATAGCTTCTTTTATCTCTTGTAGCACTTCATAAATGCATTCAAGCTGATCCTCAAAGCTAAAAGTCAATAATAAACTCTCCCTTAAGATGTCCCATTCTGTTGTCCCATGGCAAAGCTCCATCTCCAAATACTAGTTCACTGGAATTGTGTCTAATGTATGATAGAAAATGTGAACCCATTATGGTTGTGCTTCTATTCCCCAAGCCCTAGTTCATTGTGCGAAATGATCATGCAGATCATCCTTCCCACTGTACTTTCTGTCATCCTAGTATTATCATACCCAAACCTTAGCCTCATCATTCTTTTGTATATCGTCCATCCAGCGAAGCACTCCTTGTGCATACCCCACTAACAAGTAGACATAGCGTGCAATGGCAACTCAAGTGCTTGGAAGTGATGTTATTTCAGTAATTTCCTTTCAAATTCATCTAAAAACATATCCACATCAGTCAAACCATCATAATGCGGACGCTTTCTTGCCTTAGCTGAAACACACCGCAGTGATTTATTCATCATATTGCAATGAAGTGTAGATACTTCCTACAACCAATTCTACCAGTGTTCAAGCTCTTCATCTATGTATGAGGTGCAGGAACTATCCCTGCCCCATGCAATTCGTCCATCAGCTATAGGATTGATCCAATCTTCATTTCACACTGTGACCTTGTATATTTTATCCAAGTCATCATCACTTTCCACAATGTCACAGACATGTTCAGTGTAACGCGCTCCTTCAACAAGATCTAGTGGCACCACAACCCTTAGTGACTTCCTTTCAAATATCATCTTCCTCTTCTTGAACTTGACTACCACGGCCATATGAAAAGCCCAATCAATTCCTAGTTGTCCAAGGTATGGGTTACTATCATCCACTATTTCAATAACTTCAAAGCGAGCCAGCATGCTTGCACCCTCAATGTCCACCGTTATACCAGATAAGTGCCCCACCGGAATAATATTCTACTAATTTTCCATGCATAGATGAATAGGAGGCCACTGCATCAGAGGTCTCTCCATCCTTTCCCATGTCTACTTAGGTATGATGTTTGCATTGGATCCAAAAGCCAAGATTACCTACTCCATTTCATATTCTCCTATTTAGGCAGTTAGCCTCATCTCACACACCCTTCACTTCTTGTGCTTACCCATTTTCCTAACGATGTATATTTCAGTGGGTGTCTTTTCATTATTTTCACATTTGTCAATTAAATCTTTCAACCCTCCTACTCCTTTCTTATCGTGTAGTAACTTCATATAGGTCTTCAAAAATGTAGCTAGTATCGAAGGATCTACCTCTTGTGTCATAGTAGTTTTTTGCATTTTATCCTATCTTCTTGAGGTGGAGGCCCCACGGAAGTTCCTCTATACCTCCATGAAGGTCTCTTTAGTGTGATTAAGGTCAAAGTATACTTCCTTCTCGGAATTCTTATGCAGCCACTCGTTAGCCTCAAATTGCTTTCCTTTATCTGCACCAGTGGCCAAACTTCTCCTTGTCACTATATTTATGTTGTGATATTCTTCATGAGACGTTTCCCACATCATTTGAATGTTTTTCATAGGTTGTTGGGTTTGCATCTTCTTTTCATGTACTTTTTCCATAAGGACTCGATGTTCTTCTATCACATGATCAAACTGTCAACAATACTGACATGACAGACGCATGAGGTTTGTGAAATCTTGCCTGAAGTTCCCTGATTCGCCATAGTTATATAAAATTACTTGCCCTCATCCTTGACCAGTTTTACCCGCTCTTCCTCGTCCTCGACCCTAAAATCCTTTGCGCGCTGCTCCTGCACCCTAATCCATAGCGCAGTTCTCTTCCTGCATTTGGTACGTAGGGGTTCTATCCATCATCATCTCATAAGTTCTACAATGATGTTCATCATGCCCCATAGATTTACAGAAATTTCAAAACAACTATTGAGGGTCTGCACAAAATTATGTAGTAAATGGAAATTATTAGTTGTGCGTTGTCCTGTAAGTTGATAGATAGCGCACCACAGCTCAGCTCTTGTGCTCGACCCAACATTATTCTTGGCTTTAGGGGAACAAGCTCTCCCCCCCATAATATAGTTCTTATAAGCTGGGCAATGGTCCTTATCATGGCCATGGCTCTTTCATTTCAAATGTCAGACCTTAGCATGAACCTTTGGCTGGGCTTCCTTTCCTTTCTTCAGGATCTGCAACTCCAAGTGTAGGCCTTCCAGCTGTGAGCAAATATATTGAACTCCAAGTTTCATATCTTGTATGGGTGAGGCATCCAGCCTCATCACAATTTATAAGGCTTCAACTTTAGTTGTTACCTTTTCTTGTGACAGAGGCACTCTCAAGTGTGGTAAGAGCGATGCTATATACCAGTCGCGATGCTCAGAATCTATAATTACCATATTGGCTTTTTTGATCATATATTTCAACCCTTCATTGAAATCCCATGTTGTTTCACCTGCCTTTCATTGAATTTTTTTAAGCTCACTCACCGATTGTGCCTCTAACTCAGGGTTTGTAAACTCCTTGTGCAAATCTTTTTGCATCTCTTTCAACATTGCAGTGCGATTACTAGTGTAGTAATTGATGTACCATGTCAATGCTTGATATTGTAAGGATGTAACCAGCTACACTTTCTTGATGTTATCATCTGTAAACTGTTGTGTCATCTGTACACATCCTGTGACTAACCAATATTCTTCGTGATCTTCGCTCCCTACTCTAAAAATTGACATATTCATTGTGTTCATCATGTTGAGAGGTGGAAGCAGAGGTGAAGGGGATGAAGGTGCAGTTGTATGAGGTGGAGAGGTGGAAGTGGAGGTTGAGGTGGAGGTGGGTATGGATTGGATGGACGAGGTATCCTCAGGATACCCTACATAATTAACTGAACTACACTTCATGGCATAGTCATCACCATCCCTTCATTGTATCTTGAATGGGGTTCAATGAGCAGACTATGCTCTAAGCTTGATCCTTCATTTCTTCTAACGAATCTCCCACTTCGCTAACCCCAAACATCAAGGTAAATACATAACCCTCTTTTCACATAACAACATTTTAATCCAAGTCCTTAATGACATTAGGTACTTACCTCACGGTCCCTTAAAGAGCCTTCATTCTGCTTCACTATAGATGATATTTCTATTGATCAAGCAATTGGTCACAAAACATCCAAGAGTATGATCAATCCAATGATCCACACCCCATGCAATATTTCTTCCCAATGCCTCTAGCAGTCGCACCAATTCAGGAGTCCACATTATAGGGCAGTCAAACCTCCACGTCCCTTCACTATCGGCCAATTTGGACAACCACTCATGTAGTTCGTCAGGGAAGAAACAAAAGAAAGTGTTGGTTTGTGTGTGTATAAATACCTCTGCAACCACTACTCCTTTGATAGTTTAGGGCTCCTATTCTCTTCAATAGTGCACACGCGCATTTTTTGGTCAATCCACATCTCAATCTCTTTATTTGTAGGAAACCATTTATCACACATCTCTGAGACAAATGCCAGTCCTGTCAACGGAGCCATTTGTTGGCTTAAGGGGGCCTATCCGAGGTTTAGAGTTATTCATGCCAGCCAAAAAAAACCCTAACTACTAGCCCTTTCGGCAATAATCTGCATAACTTAGGCTGGAGTCTCACCTAAAGAAGTATTGGGGGATGCTAGACCTAGGTTTATGCATCGAGAGACTGTGTGATACGTAATCTGAAGCCCTTGTAGCTCATATATGCCTTTGCACAGATCTAAGTCTTCCTATAGCTTTCTACTCCAACTCTATGGAAATGGCCATTGCGCAGATCTACCCAATTCTAACATATATCATACAGATTTAGCTAATGCCTTTGCGAAACACGATCATTACTTATTTCATGCATATATATTAAGGTTTTAACACATTCATGCAACAATTACACTTTATTCCACAGAAAACAGATCAATAAGCAATAACGCATAACTTAAACAGAAATAAGAATAAGACTTAGATGCAAGATATATGTTGCCAAAATCAGTGTTTATTATATTCAATGTTCAAATTACAGACTTTTCCATCCTGTGCACCCAATTGCAGGGTCCTGCGCACTTAGCTGCAGGAGCCTTCCCCTTTTGCCTAAGCATAGAAAACAATAGCAATTTCTCAAAACAATACTCTTCTATCTCAGTTACCATTTCTAGACTCGCTATGACTCAAATATTTATAGCTTTTCTATTACAATACCATGGCCTATGGCCTATGTGTGAGTCTCAAAACCGACCTATCACTTAGTCATACATGGGACTAAAGCCGCTTTGATTCCTATTTAGATATGCGCTCCACTTGGACATTTCATGGAAACTTTACATTCTTGACAAAATTCTTCTCAAAATTTGGTTAAAGTAACCCAAAATTGACTCTAGGGACCCTATCCCAACACTTTCCTTCAAACTTTTAATTCTTGATGAATCCATCATGGCATTTCACATGTTCTTGTTGGTCTAGAATAGTCTACTCTAATGCATCCTAACAAATTTTGTAATTTCATTGATGTGATCAAGCCTATTTTGTTGTTCAATATTATAATTAACTATTTCTTCATTTTTAATTATTGAATTTCAATTAATTTTTAAATTTAATTTAACAATATTACAAAATAACACATATAATTTTATCACACTTTGTACCCACATGATAATGATAATGGACCAAAACCTAAAAGTATAGTATTTGACAATGATTTTCTTACTAACAAATAATTATTACGAGTTGTATAATTTTCCTTAAATAACTATGAAGAATTGACATACATTACCATTGTTACCAATAACAACTATTATAAAATAAACAAATTAATTATAATAATTATTTATACTATTTAAAATATCCTATAAAATCATTATAATAAAATAATGCATCCATTTAAATTACACTAGAAAAGAAAACAATACCATCAACACATTAAGTTATAATAGATCTTGTATTACAAATTTATTTAAATTATTATTATTAATTAATAAAATATAAAATATTTTTTAGTTAAATTAAACAATAAAAAATATAAATTAACTGTTATCCTTTACTTAATACTTTACTTAATAATGATTAATAATTAAATTAAAATTATAAAAAGCAAGAATTAAATATATTAATCACTTTAATTTTCCATAAAAATGTCACATTCAAAAATCATTGCAAACAATTATTTACATCAAACCCTATCTGATTTCCTCTATTTGTCCAGGCACTCTGCAATTCAGTGAACAGCGTCTACTCTCTCGTTTACCTTATATGGCTGTCGTTGTACTGTCATCGTCGATATGTGAACATATACTAATATTCTCAAAGGAATTTCAAACCTGAACAGATACGTTTCCCAAATTGTGCAGATTCATCGAATACAGCCTGCCGCTTATCATAACTTCGTCACAAACATAACAAAAATAAAAGGTAAACGTATTTACAACTTCACGATTGTCAAATCAATATTTAGATTTCATAAAATATTTCTATCCATTTCAAGATCGACGGTCATCGGCCATCAATATTACAGAAGGAAAATTAAAAAAACATCCATTTCCCTGAGAGTTATGCCTCACCACATTAACAAGATTTATAAAATTACACATATATTGTTAAAAAATTTAAAAGTTCAAATTTACATTTAGAATTTTAATATACTTTTTGCTAAAAAGTATCTCATATAAATTGTATTAAAAACATATTGTGTGAAATCCCTAGTAATATTTGATTCTAATATTTTATTATGTATTTTAATTTAATGATAGAATTTAGAATATTTAGCTAGTTTTTTGAGATTTTTTGGAAGGTGTTTTTGTGGGTTTTTGAGTCTAATTTCTCTAAAATCTTGCAGGAATTTATTGAAATCACAAATTTAATAGGTAACCCTCTTCAAAAAGTCACACTAAAAATAACTCATTTCAAAAATCTAATTAATAAAAATAAATAATGAAATTTTGAAATATCCATTCTATGGTTTATCCATGATATTGGCTATGAAATTTTTTAGTAATAATATTTAGCTTGCTAATTATTTTTTAAGGTGTTATTAAAGAATATATATATATATATATATATTACATATATTAGATAATATATTCATTGTCAATATTCAAACCTTTAAATTACACTTTTAAAACAATAATATCAAAAATCATTATATAATTTAAATATTTTTTACAAATATTTTTTTTAAAATGGTTTTTATATATATTAAAATTAGCTAAAGATTTCAAAAACAAACTAAATTGTTTTTTCATTAATAAGTTAAAAGTTTCACTAGAGTTTATAAATATTAACACAATATCTCTTGGAGTATGCTCTAAAACTGTTTTTGCTTCGCTAAGTGGTGGTCTTCCTAGGAAGTAAGTAACAACCCAAGGCCTAGAGGCATGTAGCAGGAGTGAAAGCCTGCCCCAAAACCTAGAGGCATATAGGAAGAGTAAAAGCCTACCCCAAAACCTAGTGCATGTAGCAGGAGTAAAAGTCTACAACTTTGACAATCATCTGGTTATTCCAGAATAGTTTTTCTTTATTAAAAATGATAATTCAGCCCGCACTGGTTTGAAAATTAAATTATCATAAGTTTTCAACCTCTCAAAAAAAACATTAACAAAATTGTGGTTTTTGGTGGCTCTAACACATTCAAGATAAAAACGTGATATTTTACTATTGAATGCTTTAATCATTAGCCATGAAACTGAGATGAAATTTCAAAACAGATAACTCGTACTTGTCAATCATTAGTTCATTGAAACAGCATGCGTACGAAGATTCCACACTTGTAGTAATTATTCAGCACAGACACAGCCAGATGTATGCTAATTCAAAACTCAGATTTCCTGGGCGTCGCTCAGCATGTGCGCTCCAACATCCTAAAAGGGTAACGAGTTAACCAACAAAAAACTGCTGGATGTGAATGATATATAATTGCAAAATTGGTGAAGCTTACCAGGCGGAGAAATTAAGAGTGAATCTAACTAACCAATTCGTCATCCTGAATATCGCCGGAATGGCCTGAACCTGAAGAGAGAGAGCACCTCCACTTCTCCACTCCGAATACTTCACATGGACCATTGCAGGTTTAAGATAAGAGGCGGTGCTCTCTCTCTTCTGATTCAGACTCTGGAGAGGCCTTCATCTTCAAATAATTACACGCAGGCTCTATTGCCTTGCAACACAACGCAACGCTAATGTGTTGAAATGGTAAATCTGCGCCTTCTATATAGAATACCTCAATTCACTGTATGGGATACACTGGTGAAAATGGTATCCCCTCGTGTTCTCCAAATGTGCGGCTGATTAAAAAATCCGGCCCTGCAAATTGGCATCTTCAACCAATTGGTGATTAATTTCAATGTGATATGATTAATATTTTAAATATCTCGAGACCCAATGCCATACAGCTAACAAGTTATGGAAAATGAATGACATACAGCTAAGACTTAGCTAAGACTTAGTGAGAAGTTGATGGATGCCGACACATTAACAATTAAAAAGCCCACAAATCGTTTCCGGGTCAGTCTGGATGACGGAAGCGTGCAAGAGTACGCGGCTACAGATTACTCTGGATAGAATGCCGGCTAAGTAGTGCTCCGGGTGGGCTCACAACTGTTCTCCCCACACCCCCCCAACAGACACTGAATACGTGTGTGTCAACCAAACCAATTATGATGTATTGCACTATAAATTTAACTTATTTCCCTTTTCGCGGAGACCAGCGTAACATTTTCAATGTGTTTTCAAAAGCTATCACTTAACCCCTTTAACTAATAGTCATGTTTTGTACTCAACATCTATGGTAAGCCATTTTTGGATGAGTTGGTGTACAAGTTTCTTATATGGAACTCAAATTATAGTTTCGTTCTACATTTTGGATGAAGTTGATGTGATTGAAGCTTTATTGGTGGTAAGTTTGAAAATTGTATTGACAAAATTGTATCAATGCTACGACAAAGAGTGGTGCCACAATATGCTTCTCCATATAGGATTGTCTTTTAGAAGAGGCAATAGTTTGAGATCACCAATATGGAAAACCTAGTAAACCTAGTGGCTCTCAAATGGGGTGTGTTAATGGAAAAATAACTTCTAACATAGATAACTATAAATGTAGGGAAGCTTTGGGAAGTTTTTTTGGGTTAAGAAGTTCTTATTATCAATGTGAATGTAATAATCATGTTTACAGTTTTTATGGAAAGGCGATAGAATATTTTTCTCTTGAGAATACATTTTCTTTTAGAAAATTTCAAACAATTATTGTAAGTGCACCTATATTAAATATTGTCATGTTAGTTAAAGCATTTGGTAGAAAGGTACTTTTTATGCTAGTCGAGGGTAATAAGAGAAAATGAATAAAATATATAGTTAAGTATAAACTTTATTGTACTTTGAAATATCTTGGATCACCATTTTTGGTGGGGAATATGATTCTCTTTTAATTGAGTGAGTTAGAACAATGTTGAAGCCTATGGGTTAGATGGCTCACAAGGATGAATTATACATATGAATGGAAGAGGAGACATGTTGAAATTCATTAGTGAAGTGATTGAAGTTGAGGAATTATATCACTATCTCTTGCCAATGTAATGGGAAAAGACTAGGCATATAGTAGTCTTTTTTGTCAAATTTATGACGACCAAACATATTAAGACCATTAAGCTAAATATTGTTACCAATTTGTATTTTGAAAATTACGATTTCTCATTCATCCAATTTCATGGGGTGATGGGCATCTATTGAGTTAGTGGAAAGATATTAACAAGCAATATTTGGAGGATATATTGGATGCAAAATAAAACCACATAACACATTTTTTTTATATGAATAAATAGTAAATGATTTCTTCTTGAATGAGACCAATGTTATTGAAGAACTTTCAAAAATGCTTTTCGACAAAGAGATGAGTCTAATAAAAATCATTGTAGCAATTGTATTCCTTAGAATGAATGGAAATGTTTCTCAAAACATGAAAGATCATAGTTAGGTTTTTTTTCTTCGATTTTTCATATTTGAGTTAAGAATAAATGGACCAATATATTACAACCTCAATAAGCAACAATGTCCCTATAAAATAAGGCCTTTTCATATATACATTAATGCCTTTCTTCTAGTGAATCCAAGTTCCCATATATATGTATCAAATTGTTGATACCACATCCTCGGTGACTTATTCTAACCCATACAGAGATTTATTTAACCTGCATAGAATTTCTTTCTTGCCCTTCACTGCAAATCCTTGAGGTTGCTTCATATAGATATTTTCTTCGAGATCCCCATGAAAAAATGTTGTCCTCACATCCATTTGTTCTAAATCAAAATCAAAACCAACATCAATAGATAAAAGTAATCTAATAGAATATAACTTTGCAACAACACAAAAAATATCACCAAAATCAATCCTTGGCACATGAGAATAACCTTTTTCCACAAATCGATGTTTGTATTTCTCCACCTTGCATTATGCATTCATATTCTTGTTAAATACCCATTTTCTTCTAATGGGTATCCTTCCAACCAGAAACTTCACCAGATCCCAAGCATCATTTTTGTCCAAATATTTCATTTCATAAACCATGGCCTCTTTCCATAGTTTTCCATCCTTTGAATCTACTACCTCCCTGATAGTTCAAAGATCATCATCACTAATAGATAAAGAAAAATTTGAACAGAAAGTAGATGGACTATACCTTTCTAGTTCCCCTCTTTCTCAAACTGGTCTTCTCAAAGATAGAGTTTGTGGCTCTTCCTCTTCTGATTCCACTTTCGTTGTAGAGTATGATTCTTCCTCCTTTAGCTCAAATTATATCTTCATAGGTTCCTTTGGTAGGACTTCACGTTTAATAACATATTTCACCTCTCTAAACATAACATCTCGACTATAAACCACCTTCCTTATTTTTGGGTTCCAAAGCGTATAGCCTTTTAAAGCATCATTATACCCAATAAAGATGCACCTTTCATATTTACTATCCAACTTGGTTATTTTCTCCTTTAGAACATGTACATATGCATCACATCCAAATACCCTTAGATGTGAAAGAAAGAGTTCCTTTCCAATCGATACCTCATGTGGAGTCTTATCCTCCAAAATTGATGAAGGTGATTTGTTAACGAGGTAACATGGAGTCTCCACTGCCTGTGCCCAAAATTCCTCTCGTAACCCGACACCACTGAGCATGCTTCTTTTCTTTTCCATTAATGTCATGTTAATTCTTTCTACAAATCCATTTTGTTGAGATGCGTATGGAGTAGTATTTTGTTGTGCTATACCACACATCCTATAGAACTCTTAAAATTCCTTCTTGTAGAACATTCTACCATTATCTTTTCTCAACACCTTGATCTTCTTCGCCATTTGATTTTCCACCAGAGCCTTAAATTCTTTAAACTTGTCAAAGACTTCAGAGTTCTTCCTAATGAAATATATCCCCGTATTCCTTGATAATTCATCTATAAAGGAAACATAGTGCATAGACTCACCCAGTCATGGAACTGACATGGGTCCAAACACATCACTGTGCACAAGCTTTATTATCGCTTTCTCTCTCTTAGCACCAAAGGGGGAACTCAACCAATTATAATTCCCATATACATAATGTTCAAAAAATTTGAAATCCAGAGAGAAATTAGAAATACCTTCTACCATACCATTACGATGCAGTATTCTAAGACCCTTCTCTACAATATCTCCAAGCCGTTGATGCCATAACATGTTCTTTTCTCCAGAGACCACTAGGTTTTTTGCTCCACTTTCAAGAGCCACACAATATTTACACCCATCAATAAAAATTTTACCCAAAATCTTCTACAAAGTTCCAATCCGAGCTCCTCACATAAATGCTAGTTCTCCTAAGACCATCCTACATGTATCTATCTCGAACACTATTTTTACACTTGCATCATCCATCTTGCTTACAAAAATGAGTTTTTTGGCCAATGAAAGTATATGTAGAAGACCAAGGAGTGTTCTAATCCTTCCACCTTGCAACTTCAGCTTGAATTCTATATGTTTGATGATTTTGTCCTTCCTATCATCCCCTAAGGATACATCACCACCATCATATTTCTCACACTCATAGAACCACTCCCTATGGGCAGTGAAGTGAAAGGATGCACCTGAGTCAATTAGCCATGCTTGATGATCTACATGTGTACTTGAAGAACAAGCCAAGTACACATCCCCACCTCAATCGGAATGGTTTTCACCTCTTCAGAAGGAGAATCATCACATCCATTTCCTTTATGAGGAACTCTAGATCTACAGTCATTTTTGTATTTCCCTTCCTTTTCACATTTCCAACATACATTTACAGGTTCTCCTCTAGATTTAGATCTCCTTCTCAATTTAGATTTCTGACTCGAGGACTTATTTTTATTTCACTTATGGGACCGTCCTCATACATACAAGGCATCTCCATTCTAGCTCTCTATATTCTTATGTCTCATCTCCAAAAAAAATGATGAGACTATTTCATCAAACATGAAGGTAGTTTTAGTGTTGCATATTGCAACAACCAGACTATCCCACAAATCTAGTAGAGAACATGCAAAATTGATGTGCTTATCTTTGTTTAAATATTTTATATCAACAAATAAAAATTGGCTTACCACGAGAACAATTTGTTCACCAAATATTTATATTGATACAAAGTCCCTAACTTGACCCACAAATCCTCCATAGTAGCTTTCCCTGATACATTCAACAATTTTGAATCCTAGATATACAACCGTATTGTGCTCTTTGTCTTCCGATCCAACTTCGGCCAGTCTTATATTGATATTGTCATTGGTTTAGTACCTAGATCTACCATGATCCATTGATCTTTATCCCCTAGTAGATCCTCCATCTTGAGCTTCCCTAACTCAAAACTATGACCACTAAATTTCTTGGCCTCTATCTTTCCACTACTCACCATCATCTTTTACTATAAGAATTGATCCTGTAGTTCTCCCACTGAACGGGGTCTACCACAGGCCCAACAAAAACCCCTTAATAGCAAAAGCGTCGCCTTGAAGTCGAAATAGCTCTGATACCAAATGTAGGTTTCAACCCTGTATAGTAATTATCTGCAAATAAATTCTTGAGATTGAAAATATACAATGGAGAGAACATAAAACAAATACAGAGATATTTTCCCATGGATCCCAAACGTAGGACCATGAGATAGATTTTTCATTATATTGCTTTCAATCTTACAATACATATATATATATACATGTCGAAGCATTCATAAACACCAATCCATTATCCATATAATAGAACATAATCATAGTTCAACTAACCGAATCTACAAAATACCATGGGCAGAAAACCATCATGCCCAAAACCATGTGCACAAAACCATGGGTAGTTCTACTCACCATCTTTCGGTCTGCATATGTATAGGAAAAAAAAATCTAGGGGTGCTTCCTCGAACCCTATGCAGGGGGGCCACCTCACTCCTATAAACACCCTAACATCGGGGGTTTCGGCACCCCTTGTTGTTCCTGGGACAACAAACAGGTGTGGCTATCACCCTCCCATGCATGTGACTAGTCATGGAAAGAATATAACACACACCCAACATATGCCCTCAAGGGAAATTTTGACACATAGACTGAAATAGGTCTCCCCATGCATCAAAAGTGAAGCAATGTTGAATGAGGTTCTAATCGATGTATGGGTGTTCGAATTTGGGTACCTCCCGTGCATTTAAATCTAAGAACTATGGAATGAGGTACTAAGTGATGCATGAGTCTTCGACTAAATTAAAGAACCACAATAGTCACCGTGTATGATATTACATTGACATGAAAAAATTATTTTCGTTTGGAATGCGAGGGAGATCGATGACATGAACAGGCAATATTGATTTCCATTGTGCAACCTGAGGATGTCCCTTAAGGGGGATAACCAAAGGTGCTTCTTCGATCATAGAAGATCGGTGTTGAGGTTAATAGGAAAGAAGTGTCAATCACCCAAAATTTTGGTTTGGGAAAGCAAGATATAGGCTAAATATCACTGTAATATCATGGATCAACAAGGCATGATAATGAGAGATGAGAGTGAAATGTATACAGGAAACTACCCGAGATTGGAGCTATAATGCCAGTGGAAGTAGTCAAAATAATTCTTGAATGGGGGGACATCCCTGGATTTGGTAGGACATCTACGGTAGGTGTAAGCATATTTTGGCTAGTGTGATGAATGATAAATTGATGGTGTCCTGATCAACAAGCTCTAATTAGGGGTGACTAGTGACTACTGCCACCGAGTACAAGATATGAAAATATGGGTGGGAACCCTTTTCCTAAAAAATATTTGTATGCTTTCCAAAATAATTTAAAGTTGGTTAGGAATGTACATACCTATAGAGAGGTTCGCCATGAAAAATGGTGACCTACATGCTAATGGAGGTAAGATTTTCATAAGGGAGGGGGCCCCATTGATTGGTCTCAGTGTGAGGTTGATGAGGCATATGGAATGACATAGATGGTCTACTATAATATGGGTGGATGGTAGCCCCAATGTAGCATGTGGTTCAATCTGTTTATTATCAAGGATGGCGACCTGGGAGTGGGGGAGTTAAGTAAGGTGGAAAGAAGAGAAGTATGAGGTTGATCTTTGATACATGTGCATAAAATGGCTCTCGAGCCTAGAGGAATGAAGATGGACATCTTTAGTGTGAAGGGGACTATGAATTGAGGTGATCCATGCAAGTGGGGCTCTATCGACTGACATGGATGTTTAACATGTGTAGGTGGAAGGTGGTGGTAAGCATGGTGAAGATGATGAACCCTATGGTTTTCTTTAGAGAAATGATGGTAGCATATGCAAATATTTGGAGGAATCCTAATTAACTGGCTAAGGCTCTAACTATATAAGGAGGTGAATATCAAAGTGATATGTGTGCACGTAAAAGGGTTTTTGACGAATACTTCAATCTAAAGTGTATTTATATTTTAAGGGCCATAGTTGACACATAGATTTGAAATAATTATGCACTGATGAATACAATGATTGATTAGGATCATGAGACTTGAAATGAGTTCCCATTGTACGATCTTCTCATGGATTGGCTAGATCTAGGTATTGAGGCAAGTTTTCATCTCTGAATATTATGATCTGGGTCTTTCTGAAGATTTGAAGAGTTGCGCAATTTTATGTCAAAATTTGTAGATCTATACATTGGTTGGCCTTGGTGAAGTCATGTATACACGCTGGTTCATTTCTTCAAAGTCATGTATATAAAGGAAGGGTTTATGTTCATAAATGAATGATTAACCTGATTAGTGATGTTGTATCTTTGTTGTCTGTCAATGATATCCTCATGGTTATCTAGGTTGGGTGTTAATGACTAAAGTAGAACTAATTGAATGGTGAAGTTGAATTTGGTTACAAGTTGATTGATTGAAAATATTATTGATGTTGCAAACTATATGAGGGTTTTGTAAGCTAACAAGCTATTTTAGTATAACTTTGGTCTACTCCGTGTCTAATTCAGAGTTACATTTTTTTTTTCTATATTGAGATTTGTACGTAGATTTCTCTAAAGAAAAGTGCATATACACATGGGTTTCCTTAATTGAAGTAGCGTATACATGTTGGCATATGAATGATCATGGTCACAGTTGATTCTATATGTTGATGCAATATTCTGAGTTATGTTTTATGTTATTGTTACAGTGATATCATTGTTTTGTTTGAATTAAGATGGTGCTTACTTCAATTGATCTACAAGTTGTGATGTATTAAAGCAGGTGGATCCAGTGTGAAAATTTATGAAACTAGGTCCACAGATGTTGTTGAGGGTTGGAGCCTTTAGTGACGAATTTGAAGCTTCCTACCAGTAGTAGTTAGTAATCAGATCATGGGGTTGGAGCCCCCTTCTAGTAGGAGATGGAGAATAAGTGAAGGTTGTAGCCTTTAGCAGGTGCGTGACATCGCACTGGAATTAGTTTTCACCAGTACAAGAATTTAAGAAGTTTTTGATATTAATAAGTTTGAAGACTAGGATGATAATAGTGGTGGTTTTCTCCCACATTGTGTTTCCACCTTAAATCCTGGCGTTTATGTGTCTTTCTTATCTGTGATACTTTATTTTGTTCTTACTACACTTGCTTACTTTTAATAAAAAGCCTGAAAAATCTCTTACATTCTAGTTTAAGTTTAACAGGTAAGTAATTAGTTGTTTTACAAGTTTACTAAGCATACTCTAGTTTCATTTATAATAGTCACGTTGTTACGTGAGTTTGGTTCAGTTAAGTCACGTACATATTTGAGAAAAGAAAATTTTTATTGTAAGTTTTGAAAATATTGATTCACCCCACTTAGTATTTTTCCCAAAAAAAGTATCTTCCTCCATGTGAGGCTAGTGTTTAGGGATATGGTGAACTTGTGAGTGTCGAATCCTATGTTATCTAAGTGTTTGTAACATAGGACATGTCTTAGAACTATGAGAGTTTCTAGTAAAGATATGGCGCAGAGGATTAGTGTTGACATAATAAATGGTATGGGTATCAACAACTCTCACATCATGAGGTGATGGTGCTTGGTTAATGTCATGAGATGAGGCACTCATGGGTGTAAACCACCTTTGTATCATAGTATCCACATTGGTAGAAGGATGTGATACGTTGATGTTAGTTTGTCATAATGCTTCTCTTTCTACATGAAAATATGGAAGGTATTGGAAATTATACGTATGATGTGCCTAAGAGCAAATGTGAAAATGATTGCCTAAGCATCTAGCTTATTTTGAGCGAGTGGGTCCATGGATGTGGAACAATAAGAGAAATAACTCTCTAATATTTCTCAATTCCCAACATTGATTAATTAGATGGTTAGGTCTATCACATAGGATGCGTTACTGAGGAGTTTTCGGTGATACTTTCTGAGGTTATTTTGTCATACTTGTAGAGGCTAACCATGGGTAAGACATAGAATGGCTATGGGTGCATGGATGGATGTTGTGTGGTTCTTCTTCCTTGAACAGACAAAACATGTTTTTGGATCCATCATCCACCACTGGAATGATGGGATGTGATGGAGTAATGATATTGGATTGTGCAGTAACACTCAATAAATCTTGATATTGAGGGATTTCACCGTCGCGATGGGTGTAATTCTTGTACTCCACACATATGGCGCATTAATGGTTAGTGCACAGTGTCTTATTAGATGCAGGTATGGAATTCTCTCTTGTACGTGGAAGTGGGGCTGCTTGAAGTTGTTGGACACCTAATCCTCTAAGGGTTGGTGTGGAAACTGAATAGTCTAAGGATGTCAAAGAAACCTTCGAATACGAAACCAAAGGTGATGTCAATGTACTATAAATGTATATCATTTGTTAATAATAGATATACTCTCATGCTTATCTTTAATATTTTGTTGTTGCCATGTATGTGTCTAACATGGTATCAAAGTGGGTGTACTCCTACCGTACTCCAATTTGAGCCACTTGTTTTGTGGCATCTTTGTGCAGAAACACATTTGTTTGTGGAAATCACAAATACTGTCTTTTGGTCTGCACTGTAACCAGCTAGAGAAATTCCTGCAATGCATGAATCCTTGTAATTCAAGTTCAGATATGCCTCTGCAATTGGCATAGGTTTGCAAAAGCTTTATTGTACTGAACTATGTTCCTTCTAGCTTTATTTTGTTCTCTATGGTCCACGAATTTCTTTGGTTCGATATTTTGTTGTGTTTGAAAATATTCCTCTTCTGAATATAGAAAAATTCATGCTTTTTGTATCCTTAGGTTTTTTGCCAAATTGTCACTTGCATTTTACCAACACCACTGGGTTCTTATCACTCTCCTGTGCTTTATATCAAGCCCTGTAATAGACCTTCGAGGGATTCTCGATCTTTTTCCATTGAATGGTAATCAAAGGAGATGACCATCACTTTACATAAACATTGCTCCTGCTACCCGACATTTCCTCTACTTTACATAAACGTTGCTCCTAAAGATACTACCTGAAGGTGTTATGGTGTTGTTTCTACCTCCTCCATACATGGAAAGTCCTAATTAGATTATGCGCGAATGGCATGACTGTTTGATATGTGGTATGGCATAACTGTGTTTGATATGTAGTATCATTACAGTATTATTGTGTTGTGGTGCGTTTAATGGTATTTCATTGTGTATGGTATACGTTGTGGTGGACTTGACATTGTGTTGACCGTGTTGTGGTATAACCCATTGTGGCTCTCTATGGAAGCTATTACATAGTAAGAAACAAATGAACATAATAGTGCATAGTAACCAGTGGATCAGTCAAATCAATGGACAAGGTTAACGGAAGATGAGTGATAGATATCTTATCACAAGAGATTAAGTTAAGAAATGGATGGATCACATCAAGGCACTTGTCGACAAAAGGGGGGAAAATGTGTAGAATAATGGAGCAGTCTTTGGAGGTGGTACGTAGTATCTTGTGCACCCTAAAAGTTGTAAATGGTATTCTACAATTTCACACGATTAACCTGAGAGGTTGACACATAGCACATGATGGAAAGAGAAAACCACTTTTCTCACACACTCTCAACTTGTTATGAATCGTGCGAGATTTCACGTGAGATTACGCGATGACCATTGGATTGAGGTAGGAGAAATAAATGGTGGATATTGACTCAGGCTAGTTTGCATGAGTTATTGTACGATAACCGTGAGATTGAGGAATGAGATTGACAGCTAACATTTATTGTGCTAAGGAAAGCATCAATATTTGTGCAAAGGTTTGTGGAATGGAAGAAAGGTAAGGTTTAGGTGTGGTTGATGAAATATGTCTATTATATGGAAAATAAGCAGGATTAATGTATTATGGTCTAAGTTGAGTTTTAAACAAAGTTTAAAATCCATGGCATGGTTAATATACACAGGAAATAAGAATTAACCAAAGATTATGAAGGATTTATAAGGTTCCACTCAAAGGTTTATAAAGGTCCAAACTTTGGATAGTTAAATCAAATGTTTCCACATAGAGTTTATTGAAGGAGCATTAAACCTTGACTTGTGAAGGTTTTACTAAGTATGAAATTTTAAAATTCCTCAGACATGTATATGACATGCATTTTACATGCATACTATGGGTATGTGTGGCTTAGGCTGCATCATTGTCAAAAGTTGTATTTGTATAGTGATTTGTCTCAAGCTAAAAACATTCTCTATTGTGGAAAGCATCTACGTGTCATTTTGGATATGGGTATTATAATCATGGCAGATAGTAATGACAAGATGTTTGACAACTATTGAGTCGGAATACACATATCTTCTTGCCCATGACAAGTAAACAGGATCAGCATCACCAACACTTGTGTAGGAAGCCACCACTAAGCTAAGGAGGAGTACCTTTATCTTAAAAATTGAAATCTTGACCATTGTTGGTCTCTGCGAGAGATTTTGTAACAATCATTGTAACAAATAATATTGTCAATGAGGCTACCGATATCTGAAAGCTTCCTATGTTTCTGTGCATGTGGGATGCTTGCTCCATTAATGAATGGTCGGCGAGAGTCATTCAATTTAGAACTATTTAAATTGTTGAATTTGGTCTTATAAATTGCAACCTAAGATATTAGATGTAAGATGCAATGAGATTGGCTTGGTTTTGATGCACTGAATACATTTGACTGTACCAAGAATTGTGGCAAGTTTTAGAGTGATCGTTGGCTATATTGCCAAATTTGAGTGTGTTTTTGCCATTGTACAAAATAATCTTTCTACATTTTGTTTAGCAGGGTATCTTTGGTTATTGTTGCAACTATTTTAGCCATATAATTTTAGAGATGTATCTAATTTGTTCATGCCCACGCATTTGAGTCCCAATAGCATTTTTCTCCACCACTCTGAAATAGCATCAAGGACATCCTTTGCCCCATCAATATCAGCTTGCTGGAGGAGTATTGTGGCTGTAGAGTGCAGACTAGAGTCAAGCTAAAAGTGGCAGATGAGAAAGAAATTTGGCAGACTACTAAAATTGATAGAAATTGCGGGAAGGCGTTGACCGTCTGATCAAAGGAGAACGACACGTGTAATTTCAGAACATGCAAGCAAGTTAACATTTTAAATGGATAAAATGTGGTTGTTAAAAAGAGTCTAAGGTTCAGAGTGATCAGACCATCCATTTAATGGGTGATCAGACACATATTGCTTTTGAAAGTGTGTGCAGGTTAACATTAGAAATGGTCACAATAAGGTTTTATACAATAGGAATAAAACTTCATTGAGTTCTAGCCATCAAGACCGTTCGTTGGTTGATTATCGGATGTTAATCATGCATGAACATGTGCATGGGTTAATGAATCTGTTGTGATCCGATAAGTTATCAATGAAAGGATTAAATTTTACTTGAATTCAAGTCCTACAAGTCAAACAATCGTTTCATTCCAGCTGTGTTTAAGTATAAATATTAACAGATTTCTCATACCTTTGTTATCGATAATAGGTATAGGCTAGTGCCATCTTAGACTGAAGGTTTCCACCTTCTACCCAACAAAATTTCAAAAAGAAATAAGTCAGACACCCTCCATTAGCTTCACCATAATTCCTATTCTACTCCCATTGGCTTATATGCTCAAATGAAGTATCGACATAGTATATTAAAGTTGGTATTGATGTTTTTTTTAGTCAGTTTTTTATCTAATCATGAAGGTAGAAAGTTGAAAATTAAAAGTAGTATTTTCTAGAAGAGAGTTGAGTCATTTCCTACCATTAGAACTATTACACTTTTATTTTAATAGTGGTGCAATTGTCATGGCTCTAATTGGTGGTGTATTAGATTTTCTCAAAACTCTGATACAATCTACTGTTGAAGACATAGTTAAAATCAACAAGAACACTCTTTGTGATATTAAAACATGTCTGCAAAACACATGGGAAAAAATAGACTTTTTGCACCTTGAATCTCAACTACAACAGGAAGAATTACAAAAGTGGAGTCATCATTTTGAACTTGTTTATGTTCAGAAGATTGAAACAGATTCCCATAAACAACAAAACAATAATTTTAGAGTTGATTCAGATCTAGTACCCAATGAAGCAAAGTCACATGCAGATGGACAAGCTTAGTCTGCACTTCCTAATGTAGTCATCAGACCTTGGTAAGAGCTTGTCCACAACAAGCACAAAATAGGTCTTGGATATGATAAGGAGGTTTCCTTTCATATTCCAGATAACTCAAATCTCATTCAGTTTTAGAGGGTTGGATTCCTTCATGACTGTCCACTTTCAACTGTTCCAGATTTTGCTCCTCTTCCAGATCAGCCACAACAAGTTGTTAAATGGAAACACTGTGATCAAGTTGGCCATATGAAAGATCATTATTTTGATCTTCATCAATGTAAGCACTATCATAAAACTAGTCAATCTTCAAACAAATTCTTCAGAAACAAACCTCTTGCAAGAACAATGATTCATCTTGGATGAATTTCTTCTTAGCAATGGGCATCAATAGCCAAGAGGATATTCCAGTCATATGTCAGAACTTGTTCTAGAGTATTGAATAGTCTTGTAGTTCAATTTTCTCCATGATCTCACCTTATACGTGAAAGGGGGCGAAATTATGGTCATCTACAAGCTTCAAAGCCATATCAAGTGAGCCTGAGCCACAACCTGCAATATGATATTCATAGTTGTAGCTAGAGACAAATATGCCCCTGAGCATGCCCTCAGTCAACGATACCTCTTCAAAGAATTGGGGGCACTTCCTCTAGCATAAGACTTCAGCTTCTTGCCAGTTTTCGAAGAGTTCTAGGAGTTTCATTAAGCACTCTAGAGTTGTTGGTCATCCTTAAACCATCACAGGTTGAGACCTCCCTTTTCCAGTTGAGGTTCTCCCTTTTATGCAGGGTAAGACCTCCCTTTCATGGTTGAAGGTTTCCCTCTTGAAAACATGAGGAGCACTTCCTCTAGTAGAAGACCTGGGCTTCATGCGAGACTTGGAAGAGTTTTGGGAACTACACTAAACATTCCTTTGTTGGTGGCCATCCATAAACCACTTCCCTTGTACCAACATTTTAGAGAGCACATTCAGCCTAGTGCTGCCATGCATTTTTGCACATTTTGTATTACAACTCTCTTCTTGGACTCATACATAACCCTGTTGATTAAGGGGGGCAATCTTGGATATCTAATCCTCTAAGGGTTGTTGTGGAAGCTGAATAGTCTACGGAAGTCCAAGAGACCTTCGAATATGAAACCAAAGGTCTTGTGAATGTACTATAAATGTATATCATTTGTTAATAATAGATATATTCTTATGCTTATCTTTAATATTATGTTGCTACCATGTATGTGTCTAATAGATGTTTTGGGGCATGCAAAAGAGCTTTTAACTCCTATAACTCGAGTAAAATATTAATATGGTGCCAACCTACTTCACACAAAGCATAGGGTGGAGGTACCCTAGAAGAGGAAGAGTTTGAGCCTTTACCCTTCTTTCTTTTTTTCTTATCCCTCTTTTTGCAACTGACTATTTTTGATACAAGCATTGGTATTTTTTGGGTGGCTTCCTGAGGAGTGGCTATAGGAATGACATCTATCAAGGTGATACTTGTGTTTGTCAACATGACCTGAGAGGCTAGATACCAAACCAGTATCGCGAGAGCCATATTTGGCAATGTGAGTGTTTTCATGACTTGGTGTGAGACAAAACCAGGTGGAGGGTATAAGAAGGGCATTTGGGTGATAAAGTATGGTAGGCATGTGGAATCAGTAGTTGTAGCACTAGTGGTGTCTAGAACTAGTTCCTGACTTTGGGGGGTGTTTGATGAAATGATCATGCATACCAGAGCTATTGTGGCTACATGAATGGCCTCCAGCAAAGGGGGATGTCTAGGGTATGTACGAAGGAGCGTTGATGGTTTAAATTTTTCATGTTTGAATTCAGTGTAGGTTGTGATCAACTAAGGGGAAGATCCTATGAAAGGTAGCATGCCATCAAGGGTGGTGGGTACCTTTTTTCTCGTAGTATTTCACTTGGTCAGACATAACAATTTTCCCATCTTGAGCAAACATCATTACCCTAAATACTAAGTATGGCACCACAGTCATTGCATACATGTAACTATGACGGAGAAGGATATTGTAATACAACTATGAATCCAAGACTTCTATGTCTATGAGCATAGTTTTACCAATAAGTTGCACTGGAACATCTTCGAATAGGCCTACGAGAGCTTAAGGACACCTGTCATATGCTCTAAGAGTAATGTGATCTAGGTGATTCCACAGAGACACACAGGATAAAGAGGGCTTATGGAAGCTCAAAAATCAATGTGATCAAAATGTTTTCCAACCAAGACCAAAGCGTAGATTTTGTCGTCTTGATCACAACGGTGGGAATGATTCATCAATATGAGCTTGTATGAGGGAGAATGAGCCAATCAAAGTTTTGATTGACTTTTGCTGACTAGGGAGGCTAAATGGAGACACAATTTGGAAGTTTTCCGACAGATGAAATCTAGCGAAATCTAGTTGGATTCCAGGTGAAATTATCACCTCGTTAAATTGTCTCCTTCGGTCCAAAATATGAATTTTTTGAAATTGCCTTATTATTAATAAAAAATAAACAAATACAAATGAGGTGGTGGGCCACCACCCCGGCCACCCCAAAATATGTTAACAATTTTTTTATTAAAGAGCCAATGGTCCATGACCGTTGCTAGCACAACTACACCAAACAATACACAACATTAATGGGTTGTGGGCAGGCCACCTTTGGTGGACCTAGCCCACACCCAACCACCATACAAAAATGCCATCATAATTAAGGAGAGGCTAATGGAAGTTGAACCCATAGCCGGCAGGAGGGGTGGCCCTACCCATGCA
Source organism: Pinus taeda (assembly GCA_000404065.3). Lineage (NCBI taxonomy): Eukaryota > Viridiplantae > Streptophyta > Pinopsida > Pinales > Pinaceae > Pinus > Pinus taeda. Next base: position 141,808 of record APFE030290121.1, read on the forward strand.
GTAGCCCCATGAACCAATGAACCACTTAATATGGCGCCCAAAAAATGTTAACACAACAAACAACATGCCTCCAACCGCACCTTTACCAAAACTGAAATGGGACCCATTCGGATGTGTTGCGGGAGTTAAGGGGAAGGCCGCCCAATGTGGACCCAAGCCCCAAAAATAAATGCATGTAGTTGTTTTCAAGAACGAAATGTTTTTAATTTGGAGGGGTCGGGGTTTGACCACCCGACCTCCTCCTTATAATTTATAAATTTTAACCAATCCACCTAAACCAATCTTTTTGAAAATTCTACCAACAAAATTTTATATACACCTATCATTTGTTTAGTGTGCCAAGGCATGGAGGAACCAGGAGTGCACACGAAAATCGAGGCATGATTTTTTAATTAATTTTTGCAGGTGAAACCATGATCTTGAAAAATGGGAGGTAGAACCATGATTAAGCAAAAGTCTCAAGAGGGTGAAATTTTTGCAGTGTCCAAATTGGACAAATTTTATGTCGATCTTACACCTCTCAGCGACACAAATCTGATGGCACAATCAGTTTCCTGATCTGAGCAGTAGATTTTCAAAGGAATGGTAGGAAGGAATATTTGAGGAATCTAGGGGAATCTAAAAGATTCCTTGAGCCATAGATTTTCATTTTCTCAAAATTCAAAAATTTGGCAATTGATTTTGCACTATTCGATGCCATAAATCTGATGGTACATTTAGATTTTCCATTTTCTCATTTCATTTTTCAGCCACTTTTCAAAGTGGAGTTTAAGTGTTAGCATTCATGTGTGAGTAGTGATTTCCATGCGGTTTGATGATGTGAGATTGATGGTATGACCAACTTCAACTATTTGACATCCTTTTCTTAAGATCCCTGTACAAATCCCTATTTGATGTTTGATGTTTGATGTTTGATGTTTCATGATTCCTGCATGATGTGATGCGGAATCATTTGTGGGATGTACTTGTTGTCATGATTCATCATGTTGTTTCAGATCCCTTTATTGTTATGTTGATGGGATACTCATCTATCGCCATGTATGGTTGCAATGAGATCCCTTTTATGCCATGTTGGCAGGATGTTCATTATCATCATGCATGAGTTTATTTCATATTGATAGGGGTCCTTTTGAATGAGAGTTCCTCCAACGGAAAATCTCTTGGAGCCACTCCTCCGTGAGGGCATTTTTCTTGTATGATAGATGTCACCACTTATGTACTCAACACTATTGACAACACTTAATGCAGTGGCCTACACCATCTTGACATTGGGGCCCGGAGACGTAGTTCCTCTAGGACGAAATCCATTATCAACATCTTATTATTTCATGTGTTGATGATTGTCATGGTCTTCTTATTTACATCATGCATTGATGTTGCTTTATGTTATTTTAATTGCAATTCTAATCACATCACGAAAGTGAAAGATCTTGGTTAAATCTAGGAGTTGTGTCAA
>APFE030290133.1:0-13557 GCA_000404065.3 Pinus taeda
GCTAATATGAACAGGGGCCCTCCATTCACATAACCCAAAGAAGACTCAAAGTGTTGAAAGCTTCAAAACAACACTGCTTCTATTACTCCATGTGCAGAAATTCACAGTCAAGAGTGCTAGAACAACACTATTAAAACTGAGTCTTGGGAATGCACGAAAATTATAACAAGTTCGTAAAAATACAGCAAGTAAAAGTTAACATAAGCGTACGCAGACGCAAGTATTTATAGGCATCTGAAGGATAGCTTATGCGTGCTGCTAAAACTGAAAATAAACAAACTGTCATGCATAATTAAAACTGCAATAACACGTCATGAGCCTGCGTGGGTGAGCTGGAGGTCCTGGTCGTCATGGGAATTGAATCCAGAGTTGGATTATGTCCCCCACATCCTGCGTAACACGGGCAAGTCACCGTTTGAGCTGACGTGACCCAACAGCTTACGCATCACCGTTAAGCTGCCTTCGTTGACCGGATCTTGCCCTTGTTTGACCGGAGGTACAGATGACGTGGATGATTGAACAAATGGCACAGGAACCTCGATCACCTTGATACCTAAGTACCCATGTGGCTCATTTGGCAAAATGGCACGTGGAACCTTGAGAACAACAAAAAGGCTGCGGAATCTCCAGATGGCTACGGAATCATTAGATGGCTGCGGAATCGGAAGAGAGCTGCGGAATGCCTGTAAATATGTCAAAATCTAAACAAAACAGTCACACATTAGAAAAGCTCACTTGATCATGCTTAATGACATCTAATGTAATGATCTGGGTGGTTTTACATGGAAAATGAGGTGAAAGAGAGAGATAAGTGATGAAAAACGGTAGGTAATAGTGGATGATGAGGTGTAGGTTAGAGGCTCTACAACATGCTTGAACTTGTACTGTGTTCGGGTCGAGTTGGAGCGCAAGACCCCAGATTGTGCATAAGGAAATCCGGGCTGCATTTTGTGGATTCTTGTAATCATTACATGACTCGTTGATTGGATGGCTGCGACCATACCTGAGTCCATTCATTGATCCTCATCGGATGGCTGCATCCATACCTGGGATCCAGTTTTTATATATACTCTGTTACGGATGGCTGCACCCATACCACATATATCATGTACTTGAGATATCAGTTGTACTTCTTTTCACAGGTTCTCCGGTGGCAGTGTTTTCAGTCACGCATGTTCTTGTAAAGGGCTTCACCCCTTTCTCTCTCTCGGGCCTCATGCTTTAGGGGGCATCTGTTACACAGTAATTTGTCACCATCCCTGTTACCCCTCTCCTGTACCTTGGAGGACACATTCCAGGAATTGTGAGAAGTGACAAGACTTGAAACCACTTGCATCATTCACCTCTGAACATGAGCTTCATATGCCCTGAAGACATCTCCTGCACCTTGCCCTTAAAAATAGCCCTTTTTACATTAGCACTGGTCCACTATGTACTGTCCGCGCCAATGGGGAAAATCCTATAAAAGGGGCGCGCCATTAGTGCTCTGTCCCAGAGTCGCAATCACGCCAACCTTTTTGGGCAAAGTTTTTAACCAATCAAGCTCCGAAAGTTCTATCCAACTCATTCCCCAACTGAATCCAAGTTAAGTGAGGATGGTTTGGCTTCGAATCTCCTTGAATGGGAAGTAGTTTGCCACCATTCCATAGAAGTTTCCAAGTGATGAAGCCAAATCCATTATTGTTGTGATTGATCTTATCTCTTCCTTTTCATCTATAAAAGCTTGTCTCCATGGCTTGAGCAAGCTAGTTCTGGTTCTAGTGGCAATACTTGTGCTGAAAGGAAGATATCAAGAGATTAGAGTTGCAAGAGCCTTCTTTGTGTCCATAAGGCTTAACTTAAGTAAGGAGATCTTGTCACCAAAGAGAGAGAGGCTTGTCCCTCATCCCTTCAAGCTTTGCAAGACTTGTGTAGCTGAGCACCCAGCCAAAGGAGGACTTGACGTCAGGACGCTGTTTGTATTCTCCTTTGTTGATTATTAATAATAGATGACTATCATTATGGTTCCATTCTCATTGTACTTGTAATGGTTGATGTTGAATTATATCCTTCCTGACTGATGTATAATTGCATATATTAGATTTCACGCTTGTGTTTGTGTTGTTCTCTTTGTGTGCAGGTGTCCATTCACGGAGATAGTGGAGGACTGTGACCGGCCAAGACAAAGGAGCGTGGGCGACGTCTCTTCTATGAACAAAAGCATTGGAACTCAAGTAGGTCTTCATCACCTACCTTTTATTTGCAATTAGGAACTTGCGTGATAGCATTGTTTGATTGTTGCTAGACCCGTTCTGGGCTAGTAGGGATCGCCTCTATCCGTAGAGGGGATTTACCTCTCCAACATTCATTATTAACACTTGTATGTGGCTAACCTTATGGAATATTTAAAAATCAAATTAACCGCTCCATCACGGGCTTTCGAGGCCTTCAACAGTCTGTGTCCTGAACGCGTCAGAACCCACTAATGAGATTAGATAGGTTTTGACATGAGGTCACACTTATTCATACTTTAGAAAGGACCAGGTTCTCAATTTTGGACAATCCGATTGAAATACTGACTATTCAATAGGAATTATGACTTGGAGATGTTTTCAAGTGCAATTTATGACCCCTAAGTTTTTGGTTAGGATCACATTATCTCTGAACCCGATATTGGGAGTAGAACTCCCTTGAAAAAGGGGTAAAACCTTATATGCGGACAGGGACACATAAGAAATCATGAAATAGAAAATATTATGTCTTAACCATAAGGCAGGAATATCCATGTTGAGAATATAATATCACCTGCATAGACATGCATGGGCGCCATGTCTCTGTTCAAAAGTGTATAGATAAGAAGATGTACCTGTCTTGGGGAATCAAAGCTTAAACAACTCAATAGGTTGTGTAATGTATACCTACTGATTCATTTTCCTTTGCTATGAAACATAGATGATATTTTGTATAATAGACTGTGTCAACTGATGTACAAACTGGAGATGCAACTAATGTACAATACACAGCTGCAACCAGCATATATTTTGGATGTGGGTCAAGTGTGTGCCTTAAGCTGCAACCATGAACTCATGTGGCTACAACTGGTTTGAGCTTAGGAGCTGCACTGTAATTGGTAATTTGTGTGACTCAATTGGATAGAATTTATTTTTTATTTTTATTTATTTATTTATTTATTTTATCTATTTACAATACATTACGACAAATTAGATTATTTTAGAGTAATTGTAACTGCAATTGCAAATCAGTGGTTCGTGACCATTGAGGTGCGAAGTATGAAACAAGTATAAGTTTGAGAAATTGCACTGGTAGCACATCTATGCACAATGCCCATGATCTGTCAACCATTTTTCATATCTGAAATCCTTGTTACGAACAAACAGAGCATACACTCAACTCAACAAAAATCGGAAAACTTATTGACCAATACCAAGTCTGACCAATTTTGACCAGGAGTTTTGATGGTGTTTTTACTTGGATTGCCAACTTGGATGGTGGACTCAATTCGGGAGTAGTCACTGAGTTATAAAGAGCCTTGCTTCACTGATGGAAACCATACATTTGAGGAAATATATGCTCTTGATGCATACACTACAGATCAACAAAAAAAGATGATTCCAAGACAGAACATGCATATTTAATCATCGGGAATAGAAGCTTGAACAAAAATCCAGAACACAATTTAGGAAAAATAAAATTTAAAAAAATATAAGCCTGCATCACCCTAATTACATGCGCCACTAACAAACTGTGATGTTGGGATTTGTTGTAATATAAATTTTGCGAATTCTGGGGACTCTAATTAGAAGAAATAATTTGTCACATAAATCAATCATATTGTCCAAAAATGTAAAACATATATGCAAAGTTCCTGTGAAGATAATGTCTACCTTTGCACCATTCATATGATTAAATAAGTTGGTCAATACAGTATCAGACTATTAAAGGAATAAGGGGAATCCAGGACATTGGATTCTAGTTGCAGCTATCCTAGTTTAAATCTCAGTTAGTGTTGTTGTGAAACGTCTCATTTGTATCATCTCAGCGTCTCATTTTTTTTTTTAATCTAAAATACCGAGTGTCATAGGTTTAAGGTCAGTTAATTCTGTTTTTCTGTCTTGTATTTGTCACCAGTGGGTGCGGTTATGAGTATTCATCTTAAATATTGTTCAGACTATTTAAATATATGTGTCGCGTGGTATTCTCATGTATTGGTGTCTCAGCTTTCTGAATCTGGATACCAGAGGTAACCTTCTGAAGAAGATATCAAATAACACCATAAAGAAGATAGCATAATGGAACATTTAAATAGTTTTTAATGCATGCAAAGAAGAATTTGAAATCCCTATCTAAACCCAATAATCACAATAACTGAAAACCCCTGCAAATCTTGATTTCTGAGAAAATACAATTTTTATTATAGACATGCAACAGTAAATGCCATGCTATCACTAGGCTTTAAAGAGGAATGTTTGCTCAGAACATGGAAAATCTATCAACATACCTAGGAAATAGCAAGCATTTCACTAAATAATCTATTGGCTAAATATGTAAGAAAACAATACTAAAATAGTGAGAGCAAGTTTGAAAATAATTATTATGACTGAAACAACCTTTGTAAAGGCTCACAACCACTTCCAGAAGAGAGGATTGCTGGAAAATCAATAAATAAAAACATTTACAAAGAAAAGAAGGGAATGTTTGAGTGCTCACTGCTGAGTGGTGAATCCGTTGATTGATATACTGCTTTACTGTAATGAAATGGCCCTCTGGCCCTTAGCACTTCAACCTCCCTGCAATACACCAAACTCCAATCTCTTTTTTGTCTTCAGGTTGCCCTTTTATATTTTTTTGAGTGAACTCCTCATGAGCGACCCAACTTTGGGACCTACCCTCATGGCATCGTGATCTTCAAGGCGAAGGTGTTTCAACCCTTCCAGCCCAAGTCACGGTGGGAGTGCTAGTGGGTGAGATCAGGGACTCTGTCCCACCCCTCCCATGTAGTTCCATCCAACTGTACAACCCCATCACCCATATGTGAGTCATTCGGTCAAGCAACTAATCTGTGCCTGTAGCCATTAACATATCATCAGAATATAGTTAAACATATATGGCAGATTTCAATATCAACTTAGACTTTAAAAGATAAAATAATATGAATTTTCATCAAACCAGGTGTCATCGACATGTCATATGCGAGCGCCTCTGATTGTTTCCTGCCATACTCATTAATCATTAGCAACAAGGTTTCTCACTGTTAGTCATTATCATAATAGCATCATTAACAATTCCTGGTCATTCACATCATTGTCCATGGTAAGCCTGAACTAACGAAAGTAGGTAACATAGGGTACACATCCCTCATGGCTATCACCATTAATAATTAATGGAAACATACATATTTATTAGTCATCAACATCGTAACATCATAGAAATATACCAATCTTATCAAATTTATCATCATTATAATTTTAGTAGAGCACATACATGTTCTTTACTACCCTCATCGTAAATTCAAATACTAAACTTAGCTATTTAATGTTGCAATCATCGGAATACTGATAGATAAGATACATAACTATTCATGCTACCATAATATCAAAGGAAAGCATTTATAAACATCATAACCATGAATATCTCAATCGCTAATAATAGTGTCATGCATTCGGATCCTCAACCTGAGGTCCTCAAAGAATAAAGTGTCTAAGATAATGTCATATTAAGGTCAGGAAACTAAAGTGGGCACTACAATTATGTCTCCATACCACGGATTTCTTGAAGATATCAGAAACAAATATTCATCCACGATTGCTTCTTCTGATGTTGCATCGTTGGACGACGATGGAAGGTCGCATAGTAACTCCGCGAAAACCAAGGATTTCTTCGATTTGGATTTAATAAATTCTAGATCAAACTCTTGAAGAATTGCTATCCATTTTGAATATTTTTCCCCTAGCAACTGTTGCGACAATATATAAGTCATGGGGTTTCAATCTGACAAAATGGTAGTTTTTCGAAAAAGGACAGTGTGTGAAAATCTCTGTATCACTTGAACAACTGCAAGAGCCAGCTTTTCAACGTAGGAGTACTTTCTTTCTATATCATTTAAGCTTCTTCTCAAATAATATATAGGATGTTTGATTCCATTGTCTTCTTGAACTAAAACCATTGCGATGGTTGTATCCGCTGCAGCCGGATACAGGTTAAAGTCTTTTTGATAATTAGGAGCGTACATTAATGATGCTTTTATTAGGGATTCCTTTAGAGCATCAAAGGAAGCTTGCGCGACTTGATCCCAGACGAATGGTACTTATTTTTTCAATAGACGAGTATAACCTTTAGCAATTTCGACGTAATTTGGAATCAACCTCCTTAGAAAGTTTGCTTTCCCTTGGAGTTTCTGAATCTGAAGCAAATTTGAAGGTGAAGGCAAATTAATGATTCCCTGAAACTTACATGGGTCGAGACGAATCCCATCCTTTGAGACCACAAAGCCAAGTAAATGACCATAACTGACACAGAACACACATTTGTGTGGATTGAGTCGTATCTTGTAGTGTCGAAAACTTAGAAATATCGCTCTTAAATGCTGCGGATGATCGATCCGCTTTCGCGAGTGAGCCAGAAGATCATCGAGATATGGTTGAACAATGTTTTTGATGTCATGGAAGGCATAATTCATTGCCCTCTGAAATGTTGCCCCTGCGTTCTTTAAACCAAAGGGTAGCTTGCGATATGCAAATGTGCCCCACGGACAAATAAATGTAGTCTTTGACTGGTCCTGTGGGCGGATATTTATTTGATTATACCCGGAAAATCCATCCATAAATGACAAGATGTCACATCCGGCGCATTCATCAATTATCTGGTTAATGAAGGGTGTAGGGTAGTTGTCCTTCGGACAAGCTTGATTTACATCCCTATAATCGACGCACACTCTAATCGTTCCTTGTTTTTTCATTTCAGGAACAATGTTTGATACCCAATCGGTTAGAGGAACCGGGTAAATAAAACCAGCATGGAGAATTTTTTCAACTTTTGCCTTGATGGCAGCGGCTTTCTTGGGGTGCACCTGCCGTAGCCATTGTTTTTCCGGTTTGACATCTGGATACATCTTAATTTCGTGTTCAACTATGCTTGAGTCAATACCTGGCATTTCGTCGTACGACCAAGCAAAAACATCTCTGAACTTGCGAAAAAGAGCGTTGTATATTTCCAGTTCTGAAGGAGAACAACATTTGCTGACATGAATTTTCTCTACAACATCTGTTTTGGTCAAGATATTTATGGCGATAGTCTCTTCAATATTGGACAAGTTTCGCTCGAAATCCACCGTGTTTACAGTATTTGATAGGGAATCAAAAACTGAGGGATGATGAAGGTCACTGTGAGTATCTTCTTGGTAATCTAGAAGATGGGAACAATGGAGGTAATCTTCCCATGGTGCCCTGTCAATCATCATTGACGTAACAATTCCTTCATCGGTAGAATGTACTCGCGACCAAGGATATGAAGGGGTACCATATTCCTTAGAGCTATCTATCCAAACGCTTGATGAGCATTTATTTGGGTTTTCCTCCCATGCCGAAAACATTGATTGCTACAATATTTCTATTGGGCTTGGAGGCAATACCTGTAGATGATCCATGTTAATATCATTTTCAGAGATCTTTTGAATAGAAGATATCATATTGCAGGTTCCCACCGTTGCCACTTCCGCCAGATTGATTGGAGGCGAGAGGGAAAAAGTCCCCATTAATATAGGGTCTTTTAGTAGGCCTACTTTGATATTTTGAAGCGAATGAGGGCTTCCATGGATCATCAGAATGCTTCCCGTAACTTGGGAACTGTTGGGGAGAAATGTTTGTTGGTCGACAATTGTAATTCCTCCTTGAAAGGGAAATGCAATCTTCCTAAAGTAGGTTGACACAACGGCAGCCATAGCATATATCCAGGGCCTTCCCAGTAGGATGTTATAATTGAGGTTTCCATTGATTACTTCAACATCAATTTCTACTATTTTGCCCCCCAGTTTGACTTGCAAGTTACTTAAAATCCCATATGGGGTGTATGTTCATCCATCAAATGCTTTTAATGTCGTCACAGATCGTGACAAGGGTGGAGATCCTAAAGTTTTCCAACAACTCATCGACATAATATATGTAGATGCCCCCTCATCAATAATTATTCGATGAATAATTTTGTTGAGGGCTTTCACTTCAATGAGGAAAGCTAGTTGAGCTGGTAACTGAGGGTCATATCCTTTGTGATTAAAGGACACAAGATTGGAATCCGTTGGGTCAATCCCACCTATTGCTGATAATAAAGCCTGCTTTTGGGAGGGACAATTTTGCAGTACCTCAAGAGTCGACATAGCGGATGGCGATTGGGCCAGATCCTCTACTATATTATAATGCTGTGCTGCTCTGGCACGAGGATTAAATGTCGATTTGTGTACTACTCCCTTTGGCGGCTTTATCGTTAGCTTAGGAATGATGGGTGGCACAACTTCGGTCGAAGTTGTTGTCGAACTACTAGGTTGATCATTATCCTTGTTGTTCGACATCTGTGGATTCCCGTAATCTTTATTCCTTGTCGATATCAAAGCATCACTTTGCTGCTTCGAAACTGACAACATTAGCACTTAGGATGGGGAAGCATTGTGACTAGCAACTAGATTAGTTCCTGGATTTGGAAACGGATCAGTCAATACCGTTGAGGTTTTCAAATTCTTGAAGAATTTTCTAAGCTCAGCTTTATATGGACACTCTCTTGTCCAATGATCCTCATCACATATAAGACATGGACGATTTGGTTTCTTATCTCCAGAAGGGTTTGCAGAAGATTTTTCAGGGGATAATTCTTCCTGTTTCTTCTTCTTCCCTTTGTTTTTCTTCTTTCCTCCTGGTTGCTTTGTTTCTTTGCCTTTGTCAGTCGATATGGCATTTACTTCCAAGGCGAGAAGTTCCTAATTCACATTTTGACTAGAAATCTTTCAGGCTTTTTTAGATGTAGCCTTTGTCAATTTCGTGCTTTTCGTACCAATCACGCCATCACCAGCATGAGAGTCTTTGTTTGATTTAGGAGGAGGAGGAGCGGAAAATTCTGGTCTGGGAGCGTTGGGGATTTTATCGTAGAGCGTGCCAGACTGAGTATAAATCAAGTCTAGATATTGCACACGAGCAATGACTTGCTCTTTAGTGATGACTCCTCCCTTTGCCACATCTTCTGTAATGGAAGGTAATAATGACTTAATAAACCATTCAGCTAACAACTGATCAGGAACATATGTCTTTACCATTCTACGCTGTCATCGCCACTCATGAATATGATCAGATATGTGAGTGGCGGTCGTTTGCTTGAAATTGGTAAGAAGTTCTGTTCCTGTTTCGTACCTTATGGGTAACTGAAAATGGGTTAAAAAGGTTGTGGCTAGGGTGCTAAAGTTATCAAATGAAGCTCTAGGTAATTCGATATGCCATTTTGCTGCCGGACCAGTTAATGTTCGTTGAAAAAGGTGAAGTGTAATCGAATCATCGTTTAGGGTGTTGGATGAACACCACAGATGAAAAGTCATCACATGATTCGACGGGTCTTCACCTAGATTTCCATTAAATTTAGGGATATCCGATGGAAGTTTATGAGGAATCGCTGCCACCATGGTGCGTAAGCGATTGGATCGTTTGTTAGCCTATTTAGATCTGGTAACTCCAAAGTTGCCACGAAGGGTAGCTATTGATTCAGGTTCGGCGAAGCATACCCCGGATAAGATGGGATTGCCTGAGCAGTGGGTCTTTGCATACCAGCATAATGCATTTGATGCTGATAACTTTGGTACGGTTGATGGGCATAACAATTATGGTAAGTTTGTTGACCGTTTTGAATATACGACTGCCCATTACTTGCAAAGATTTGGTGCTCAGATCCTTGGTAAACTTGTTGGAATTGTGGTTGTTGATATTGCACTAGCCATGGTTGTGAAACCATTTGCTGTTGTCCAATACTGGCTATTTGACCAATATGAGAGGTAATGATACCTGTTTGAGCCTGGGTCGCTCCAGTTAGGGAGCCACTAATCGATGATTGTGGTGGCGCCGTAGAGACAAGGGGCTGTTGAATTGCAACTTGAGGAGGTTGGCATACAACAAGCAATGCTCATACCTGCGACACTGTGACAATAGTCGGTGTAGTGGGGATATTCGACATAGACAAATTTTTTTGCATTGAGTATACAACTCTTGGTTGTTGAGGTAGTATTGGAATCCAACCACTGGATGTAATTCCAGCATAACCTGAATTCTGTTGTGAACTCTTGTATGTTTGTTCTCCCGGAGGAGACAATGAAAGGGTATATTGCCCCCCATACGGTGGTAATCCGGTACTTAAAGGAATGACTTGCCCTTGAGGACCGGATTGCCTAAATTAACACCGCGAAGGATCAATTTGATGAGACTCAACATAAGAGATTCCAGATATTATTCCGGATGAACAAACGAGAACAGACCATACTGTCGAAACGACCCCTGGATGGGATCCATCCAGGGATTGAGAGCTAGTTGGGACAGATGGTACATCGACGAACATTGTTGGAGTGACGGCAGGAAGTTCTGCCACCGCTGTGTCAGATGACACAGTCCTAGATGTCGACAGTTGTCCAGACATATCTAGTCTATCCAAAAGATTTCCTAGCGATTCTACAGGAGATTCCAATAGCGATAGACTAATTTCTGTTGAAGAAGGATATAGGGTGATCCAAACTCTAGAATGCGATGAAGTACTAGACGGGGGATCCTCCACAATCTCTTCTATAGAAATCAATCCATGTGGAAGAGGTAGACCGTCAAGGTCGTAAAATATTTCTGGTGCCAAAGAAGGTATAGTTGCTGCAGCGACTGATGTTTGGAGAACAACACCTTCCGAATCAGCTATGGATCGAGCTAGTTCAAATACACAAGGATCAGTTCCACTATCCTCTAGTGGCTGCCGGACTTCTTTTGTAAAGGCATGGTTACCAGAAATGTTTGGAGTAACCGAAGTCTCCAGGGGCGTCAGAACACTTTTTTCCAAATTTACCAGGGGACTTTGAACAGGTTAAACGAGTTCGCTTTGTCCGGAATAATTTCAATTTTGGAGACAAATACGGTTGACTTGTAAGCCTCCACGAACGATGGGGTTTCAATTGACTTTCTTCCACAATTGTGGATTACTCGATCAACTAAAAATAAAGGGGACAATGTTTCCGAATTAAATGAATTTTAGACGATTTGACACAACTTGTTTTTTCAATTTTTAAGAGTCGAGAAAAAATAAAATATGAGTCTAGTCGCCTTCGATTTTTAATGAGCATGAAGTGACAAGTGCTCAGATGGACCTTTTCCTTTAAGGAGTCTGAAAAGGAGTGAAAGAGACTGCTCTGGAAATCTAGATAGAGGGATTACCAAACCAATCGCAAAACTGCAGAATACTTTTTACGGTACGGTAGTCAGTCTTCCCGAATGCTATGTTTAGTGCATTGCGATCGATAGGGCGGAAAACACGGCTTGCTATGGATAAAGGATATAGCCTATTGTGGTCTCCCAATATATACTCAACGATAGATGGGAGCACAAGTACGTATTGGCACTTGTCGTCTCAAAGAGGAGGAATCACCCAACCAACAGTGAAAGCGACAGTTACCAGGCTTTACGATGCCGAAATACGTCTCTAGCCTAGACTTCTAGATGTTGTGCGTTAGGTTCCAAAGCATTTTTAGGTTCATTAAATTTATTTTACAGTTGATCTTTCTTAAGAAATTTGTCTTTCAGGTTCACCACATGATGTAGATATACAATTCCTAAAATTCAATATAAGATGATAAACAATCGTTTAATCTTCTTTTTGCAATGAAAATCCTAGCTACTAAAGAAAGAGAGGCAACATTCTTTCAACATAGAGCATAGAGCACACACTAGATGCACTGTCCTAAATCAAACCAACAAGCAGTCTAAATGCAAATGCACATGCATGTATTTGTGTTGGAAATAATACTGAGAGGGGGGTGAATCAGTATTATTAGGTCAAATATTCATTTTCTAAAACCAAATTGTATACGCTACTTCAGTTAATTAAACCCGCGTATGTACGCAATTATTCAGAAGGAAACCCGCGTATACAAAGAAAACTTTTAATTTACTTTAACTTTCTGATGATGATTGTTAATCTGTGATGCAGAATCAAATAACCAGTAACCAGAGACAGTAAAACAGAGCAGAAAGACAATCACACACAAGAACACAAGATATAAGGTGGAAACCCAATGTGGGTGAAAACCACCTGCTGCAATTCGTCTCTATCTTTCTTTAATTAAAAACTTATGTTTACAATGTACTGGTGCAGACCTTTACGAGTACGCAGGCTGTAACCTGCAGAGAGCTACAACTCTCTCTCGTTTTCTAGCTTCCCCTGGAAGGGAGCTACAACCCCCTTTAGCTCTTGCACTAGCCAAGATACTAGTACATAGGTGCTGGCCTACAGAAGGCTACAACCTTCTGTTTCTTCCAGGGACCACGTTTCATAAATTTTCAAACTGGATCCATGAGCATCAATCAACCATTCAGAGCTTCTCCATCAACCAATCACTTTTCACCAATTATATCTGAATCAAGTAGATATTCTCTGACAGCTGTACCCAAAACACAGTACCAGTAACCACACACCAAAATAGAACCCAGAACACATCAACAATGAACAGAAGCAGCAAGGTCACAATTCAAAATATATACGCTACTTTAACAACCTGAAACCTGCGTGCATACGCTTCTGCGAATGGCACAAACTACGTATACGCTTCTTTACCTCTCTTAACCAAGACTTATACATCATACAAGACCTTCCTATCACCAAAAGACTCACTAGATACATCCATCACCCAACCAAGTGGGGATCATCTACTTAACCAAGTGGGAATACATCAGAAATTTACATATGATGACCAAATACATTACATCTTCATCCCAGGCATAGTGGGGAAACCAATATAGGCTGTTACATGACCTTGACACCATATAAGAAAGAGATACATGACATAGACACGAAATATATGACTTATGAAAGTCACCAACAACTGATAGCACCAGCAACTATCAATCACCATTCAGATCAGCAACCAAGATTTCCTTATGTTCTCCCTCTGCCTCTGTTCCACCTGAAATCAACAACATCTATGAACCAAAATCAAAAGCTTCTAAGATAATGCCAACAATGCATTATTAGAAGATTATCTGCTCCCCCTGAACCTGTGCCGAATGGTCTCTGTCAGACCCACATCAAAATATCTTCAACCAGAGCCTGCTCCTTCTGATATCCATCAAGCCTCCATATATGTAACTTTCTCTGCACGCGGATCCTCCTCATCCGACACGCGTACACCCTTTTTTCTCTGAAGCAGACAAGATTTAGCAGAAAGATGATACATCAACTACTCCCAACTTCTGTCTGAGATATTCAAAAGTTTCCCTGGGCAGTGGTTTGGTGAGAATATCAGCTACTTGTTCCTTAGAAGGAACATACTCCAATTTAACCTTT
>APFE030290135.1:0-60439 GCA_000404065.3 Pinus taeda
TGAGTTCTAACTGAATTCATGCATGCAAATATTCAACTAACCCATAAGAACCACGTATTTCCTTCATGCAATTGCATTTGCCACATCCGTAGCTCGAACTGAAGTGCTCCAAGAGAATAAGATTAAGTTTATAGTCCAAATATTATTGTGAGATAATAATATTTGACTTTTCTATTTTTAGCCTGGCAGTCTAAAAATAGACTCCGCCCATATGTCTAAAAATAGAAGTCCATCCATTTTTACCAACATGACCAATCATCCACAAATAACATCCTGCAACTCATAGACCATGATCCATATGTCTAAAAATAGACATAGTCTAAAAATAGACTTTGCACCAAAAAGCCTGTGGGCCCACTTAGTGAAGGCAACTTCTTTTCACTAAGCTCCATCATCTTGTTGCACTTTAAACACTCCCTCTCAAAAAGATATGGATTATCTGCAACTACTATCCTGTCTCTGTGGTATTCGAATTTACTCCTGGTGAGCGCCTTCGTCAAGATATTAGCATCCTGATCCTCTGCGGGAATATATGAAAGTAACATGATTCTCTGCTGCAAAAAATATCTGATATGATGGTACCTAATGTCGATGTGCTCCATTGGGTTCCCTGCCCAATCTGCATCCGTGAAGCCACACAGCTTCACCTCATCCTCCTGTCTGTACCACAATCCATATCCCAATGTGCCTTTGAGATAACGCAATACATGCTTGCCTGCCTTCCAGAAGAGCTTGGTTGGCTTAACCATAGCTTGTGAAAGCTGGTTAACAGCATAGCATATATTGGGTCGTGTATTGACCAGATACATAAGCGACCCCACCAACTGTCGATAAACAGTGGCATCCACTACCTCCGCTGAAGTAGCATCCTCCTTCCTCCAACCTCCAGGAATAGGAGTATCAACAGGTTTGCAGCCATTCATGTTGAACTTCTCCAGTATCTCCCGGGCATACTTACCCTAAGAAAAAAATAGTCCATCATTGCGCTGCCAAATTTCCAATCCCAGGAAATAATGAAGGAGGCCAAAGTCCTTCATCTCAAACTCTCTAGCAAGATCCTCCTTGCATGAAAGTATCAATAGCTCATCTCCTGTTAAAATCAAATCATCTACGTAAAGTACAATGATCAACAACTTACCCTCCACCACAATCTGGTATAGGTTAGGATCTGCCTCACTCTTAGAGAATCCAAGTTCGGTGAAATAACTGTCTATTTGTGTGTACCAAGCACGAGGTGCTTGTTTCAATCCATACAACGCTCTCTTGAGCCTGCACACATGCGACTCACTCCTGAAGATCTCGAAACCTTCGGGTTGCTCTATTTACACTTCCTCCTCAATGACTCCATTGAGGAACATAGTCTTCACATCCATCTGATGGATGTGCCACCCCATCTGCGCTGAGAGAGCAAGAATAGTCCGTATGGAAGAATACCTTGCGACAGGTGCAAAGGTCTCCTCATAATCGATCCCCTCTATCTGTTAGAAGCCTCTAGTAACAAATCTTGCCTTGTATTTCTCCACACTCCCGTCAGCTACCTGCTTCACTTTGTAGATCCATCTCGAACCCACCACTGATTTCCCTTCCAGTCTTGGGACAATCTCCCATGCACTGTTTTTGACAATCGAATCATACTCTTCCACCATGGCGTCTACCCATGCGGGATCCTCCACAGCTTCCTCGAAAAAGGATGGCTCAGTCACAACACACTTGCTCATAAGAGCCATGTATCCAGTGTACCGATAAGGTGACTGTCTCTGCCTGCGTTGGGCTGTAGGTGGTCCTACAACTTTCTCTGCATCTTGAGCCAGTCGCTCAGCTTCTGTCAAGCGCTTTCGCCCTCTGATGGTTGGCGCTGCATGAGTTGTCTCTTCCACTCCATGAACCTCGTCCTGTGGCTGATCCACGTCCTGAAGCTCATCCTTAGGAACTAATAGCTCCCTCCTCATCTGCATGCAAGTGTGGCTCCCTCTCAAGCGAACACTTCATGGCTTTCTCCTCTTGAAATTTGATATCCCGTCGCACAACAGTCTTGCAACTGTCTGGAAAATACACACAATAGTAGTGGGGCGTATTAGTGTACCCCACAAATATCCAAACCTTTGCGGTCGGCTCCAACTTCTTCCTGGCATCCTTCGTCACATGCATGTAACAGGAGAACCAAAAATCCTCAAATGGGAAATATCAAGCCTCTTACTAGAATAAGCCTCCTTGGGTGTACTCATGCCAAGTATCTTGTGAGGACAACGGTTCTGCACATATACTGCAGTATTGCATGCCTCCACCCACAAGTGAAGGGGTAGGCCCTGATCATGCAACATCGCCTGTGCAACACCCACGATCATTCTGTTCTTCCGCTTAGCAACCCCGTTTTGCTATGGGTTATGGGGAGCTATGAGCTCTCTTCGAATCCCTTTTGCGCTGCAGAAGTCCTTGAACTCGCCAGAGATGAATTCAGCACCATTGTCACTCTTAAGAGCCTTCACCTTCTTCCATGATTCCTTCTCGACCAGTGCTTTGAGCTCACAGAACTTTGAGTATGTGTTGCTCTTCTTTTCCATGAAGAAGATCCAACACTTTCGAGAGAAATCATCAACAAAGATCACATAGTACCTGTGCTTTGCTGTCCAAGCTACTGAGAAAGGTCCACACACGGCTGTGTGAATTCTCTCAAGGATCGTCGTGGCGCGACTATCCTTCTCATGAAAGGTGGCTTTCACAAATTTTCCCAAAGTACACCCCTTGCACTGATCTGACTACGCAATAGTTCCTTTAGGAAGCCCAATAGAAATCTACTATAGTATCTTCAAAGCTCCATGGTGAAGGTGGCCCAATCTCTAGTGCCATAGCTCGCCATCATCGTGGCTCACCACTCCTTCTCCCTTGCATGCCATTACTGCGCAACCATATACATGCAATTGATACAGGTTCTTGACTCGAACGCCTATCTTCCTGGTTTCTCCAGTTGTCTTACTGCGCAGGAAAGCCTTTCACTCGTTGAAAACAACATCATATCCCTTAACTTCTAACATTGCCACAGAGATAATATTCTTCTTCAATGCTGGAACTTGCATCACTTCCTTCAATACGAAGGGTTTACCAGACTCCCCCTCAAAGGAAATGGTACCGATACCGGTCGCACTGTATCTACCATCATCGCCCATCTCGATGTGCACTCAAAGATCTTTCTCATCCAGATCAGAAAACAAATCTCGATCTCCTGTCATGTGAAATGACGCACCACTGTCCAATAACCATACCGATCCCATCACACTTGATACCAAGCATGCGATCATCAAAACATCCAGCTCAAACTGCGAGGCTAAGGCCTCTCCCACTACAGATCCATTAGCTTGCTTATTTCTCTTCTTCTGCGGACAATTTGTGGCATAGTGTCCGTGGTGGTGAAACTGAAAGCACTTCACCTTGGACATGTCCTACTTCTTGCCTTTCACACCGGAATGAGAAGCTTTCTTGTTCTTCCCCTTATTTTCTTTGGCAGCCAAAGTGCAATTTTCTTCATCAGATGCCTTTGATGAAGATCCATCCCTGGTATTCTGCCTGATCTCCTCTTGCACAAGATCAGACCAAAGTCTCTTCCATCTTGGCAATTTCTCCCGACCATTGATAGAGTTCTGATAGGAATGCCAACTCTTCAGAATACCAAGGAGAGCCAAGCTCACCAATTCCTCATCATCGACAATCACCCCACACTTCCCAACTCATCGCAGCATTGGGTGAACTTCGTGAGATACTTGGGCATACTGTCTCCTTTCTCAGCTTTGATGTTTCTTAGTTTATCCTTGAGCGCCAACTTCCTCTAGTCGCTCTTGCTTTGGAATAAGTCTGTCAACACTTTCCACATCAAGTATGGAGAAGCCTTTCCATGGACGCTGGATACAATGTGATCCCTCATGCCCTCCAATAGAATCCTTGGACACTTTGCTGTCTTCTTTTGCCAAGCCTCAACATGAGCAGCATCAATTGGTTTTGGGACATCCACATCTATGAACTCTTTCAACCCATTGTCATATAACACCGCCTCCTTCCTGTCTTTCCATGCAATATAATTCGAGCTGCCTTCAAGAGCATACTCCAATCACAATCCATTGAAATACATTTCAACTTTGACACCAAGAAAACACTGCTGCAAATTCGAATTCCACCAGCTCAAAACTCAACCGCTTCTGATCGAAAATTCGTGAGAACAAAGTATTTCTTGTACAGAGATTGGATGTATGGGAATTCACCAGATATCTCACCTTCCAAAAGAAGGATGAATCCAGAGGCTACATGGCTCGATTATAGACTCTTCCTGAAGAAATAAAATGTAAACACTTTCTGAATAATAGATCCGATGATCAACTTCGCTCCGATATCATGTAGAACCTGTTCTACAAATCAGAGAGCTCCGATACCATGTAGAAACTTTGAATAATATGACACTTATTCACAGAGATTATCCTAATTATACACTATTTGCAGAATGCGTGCATAATACATAACCTCCTCTACGTTGATCATCAATTTTGTGGAATTAAGAAACAATCGCGTGCGCACATTGAAACATCAATCACACATATCAACACAGTATATCATGGGGAAAAAATACAGCTGAAAACCCCCAACTATCTGTATATTATATTGATTGAGAACATGTAACAATACATAGTACAATACTCCTCACAAGTACTCAGTACTATCTCCACCTGTTACACATAAACTATCTCAGATCTGAATCAATCACAGGTTCAAATCTCCTCCACTACTTGCCTGCCTCTACTGCGCAATCCTTGTTGAGAATAGATGAGAATGGCTGATCCAAACTCGTATTTTCCTTGTGTTGCACTATGCAATCCTCATTGGCAATCTCAATCCACTGATTGTGAAAATCTCATGCACAACTATAGTCACAACTGACAGTTGTCTTGCCCTTTCACTCACCTCTAACACTTGTCTCCACTGAACTGTCCATGCACTGAGTTAACTAATGTATTCTTTAGTTGATTTATGAGTTAATAATTAGTGAATTAATTAATAATTAATTCACACCACTCACCACAAGTGTATTTGTTAGTTAGACTAAATACAACTAGTTCAACTAAGTCAAATTGAACACAACTCCATCAACTCCTCATTCAACTCCACGAAACTCAATCACTTGAGTTCTAACTGAATTCCTTCATGCAATAGCTCAACTAACCCATAAGAAAAGTGTATTTCCTTTTGGCAGTTGCATGTGCCACATCCATAGCTCGAACTAAAGTGTTGCAAGAGGATAAGATAATGTTTATAGTCCAAATATAATTAAGAGCTAATAATATTCGACTGTTCTATATTTAGACTGTGGCAGTCTAAAAATAGACTCCGCCCATATGTCTAAAAATAGAGGTCCATCTATTTTTACCAACATGACCAATCATCCATAAATAGCATCCTGCAACTCATAGACCATGATCCATATGTCTAAAAATAGACATAGTCTAAAAATAGACTTTGCGTCAAAAATAGCCTGCGGGCGCACTTAGTGAAGGTGACTTATTTTCACTAAGCTCCATCATCTTGTTGCATTTTCAACAAATTCCTGCACAAAGGAAAGGAAAACACAATCACAACATACAATCTAGAAAACTAATAAAAGAATGCACAATGAGCATATATTTGTATACAACTTAAACTAATCAGCTCGACAAGTATCGAAATGAACAACTTAATGAACAATGTTACCGACACTATGGAGTAGGGAACATGAATGCAATTCCTTATTTATAATGGAAGAGTGATTACAACCATCTATTGTATCAACCTTCCCTTGCCCCTTCTTCCTCTCTCTCTCTCTCTCTTTCATCTCACTTATTCAAGTGTATGATAGTTCACAACAACTTAATGGGCTATCTTTCAAATGCTCTGACCCCTTTCACAATGGCCCTCTCACTGCTTATGTAGAAATTGAGTTAGGGTTGCCAAGCTCCTCCTAGAGTTCATTAGGGGAAAATCCATGAACTTTCCCTATTTTCAAGCTTTTTCCCATTTGCCTTCATTCTCAGATTGGAATTTCCCCAAATAATTCGATTTTTGGGACTTTCCCTACTTTTCTTGAGCAAATTTAGGGATAAATATCTAGATACTTGTGAGTAGATTCGTTGGCTTGACCCACTGAACATCTCTTAGTTTCACTAACACTCCCCCTAGTCTAACAACTTGAGTTAGCAGGGTGACTAATGCTCCTCTATGCTTGGTAACAAGCTTTATAAAGTAGGTTAGCAGTGCAAAACCAAAGTTAGTGTGGATTCAAGGCCTGCAATTGTGGTGTTTGCTTTAGTCATGCTGTCGTTCACCTCTGAGTTGATGAGGAGGTCATTTTGTCCTATAACAGATGCCCCCCAAAGTGTGAGATCAAAGGCAGAGATGATGGCTGAAATACTTTACTAAAATTGTAATTTTCTGTCAAAATTTTTAGAGAGAGAGAAGCTTTGGGCGGCAAGGGAAAACCTGATACAACAACATACATATATATAAACTGCTAAAATCATGTCCTGAGTCAGGCATTCCATGCTCAGTAGCTATGTCAGAGTAATTTTCTCTTATGAGATATAACAATGCTAGCCGTCGATAAGCACAGAGCAGATCCAATTTCATAATAGATAATATTGAAATATTTGTCTCCAAAGAACAATATCCGCAGCTTAGGAGAGGAAACAAGGCTGAATGATGTAAGCCTCTACCCAAGGTCTTGATTTCCGCTTCACTAAATAACATAGATCGGTACATGTGATAAGATGTGTTGACGTCAAACATGCACGAAAATCATCTGATTACCAGTCAATAATGGATACCATTAACAGATGCGAGGAAGGCCACTGATAATGGTGATGGTCTCCAAGATGCATAGTGCAAACTAGTGAGTGTGAAAGATTTCTTTGTCATCGAGCACTCGTAGAATCGCTTACCTAGGAGAAAATAATGAAAACCCCTGATCAAACACAAGGTAACCTGCCACTAATGTCTGCAAGTACCAAGGCACTGAATGTGTTTCTGGGTTATCTTCCTAGATAGAGTATTGAAGTCGATAGGAAGAAACCTGTCAAAAGGTAGGCAATGATGTGTCCTACATTAGTCGACATGAAACTGGACAAGAATAATTTTGTTTTTTGAGGAATCTTTTGAGCATTTGGGTCTAAACAATGAAGGGCATGATGAAAGGATATGTATGATTGGTTAATAGAGGAAACAAATGGGAACCCTTGAACAATGGAAGGCACAACAACGGTTTTAACCAGACAACACTAGACTCATGAACACTATAGAGTGTTAGGATACGGAGCTGTAATTACATCATGTTATATAGGCTAAAAACTCATAGGTTGGTAGGGTTCATATTGAGAGGCCATCAAAATGAAGGTTTATCTGAGGGAGTTCTATGTTCAAGGGAACAACTGCTGTCAAACCACACTTTCTAATACGGAATACAGTTGTATTACCTACTTTCCCCGTCTGATTTTTTAATGAATCTAGATGGGTAAAATCATCGAACTTTTCATTTTTAAAGAGTCTGAAAAGGATCTCAAAAACAACGACTCTCTTCCCTATCTGATTAGTTTAATGAGTCTAGACAAGCAAACTCATCGATTTTTTCATGTTTTAAGAGTTTGAAAAGTATCGGAAAAAGAACGACATATATCTTGTCTGTGTAATTTAAAGAGTCCAGACTAGACAACTCAGTGCCCTTTTCATATTTAGAGATATAAATGGGGATCCTTTTTTTAATTTTTAATATTAGGATAATAAAACCTAACTCTAAGAAATTGCCTTCAAAAATCTTGCAAAACAACCCAAAGATGAGATCCTTATCGCAAATCGCAAATAACACTTTTCCATGTGACTATCATAAAACACCTTTAAAATTTGCGATGTGCGATCAAACCTCCCACTGCGATATCTTGATTATAAGTGCCTTGTCATTTCGCAAATTGCATTTCACAAACTTCACAAGTAGCTAAGCTATGCCATTACAATGCCCATTAATGATTTTTCGAAATGCGATATTGTGACAATCGCAATCGCATCTTGCCTTATTGTAAGCACAATGCTATATTTCATCCATTTGAAGATTGTGATATGTGAATAAGAGTAGTAGGCATGTGAAATAATTGTGTTTTAAATAAAAAAATGAACAAATTGACAAGATAATAAATACTTAGCG
Organism: Pinus taeda; assembly: GCA_000404065.3. Lineage (NCBI taxonomy): Eukaryota > Viridiplantae > Streptophyta > Pinopsida > Pinales > Pinaceae > Pinus > Pinus taeda. The sequence goes on from APFE030290135.1 coordinate 8,204, forward strand.
GCCTGAGGAGAGCTAATCATTTTCCAAGTTATAGGTAGTTAACATTGATTATCTCATTAAAACTTTCTCATGATCCAAGGTAATTTCAGAAATGCTTTCAATCTTAATTTCCTGATATTGTCTGCATCAATATATATTGTCCATTTCAGGTAATCTATAAAGGACATGTCATTGAGGAAGGTGATGCAGAAACATAAAAGGTAGAGTGTTGTAGAATCTAAGTTTATAGAGATGGCTCCCATATTATCTAATACAGTCTGTAGCTCTGATGGAGGAGAAATAGCTTAGGAGGTCATTTACAATAGGCTTGAGGATGAGCATCCCAATATTACTGTTACAAGAGCAACAACTGACTCAACAAGACCTTCGGGGATTCAATTCAAGGACAATGCCTATTCCTTCCTGCATAGGATAGGAGCGAGGGCTAAAATCCTCCCATACATGGATATGATTAGATGGGTGGTCGAAAACCTTACCATTGAAGATAGGAAATTCAAGAATTGAAGAAACTAACTCATGGGATAATTCACAGAAAAGGACATGAAGAAAAAGTATCATATACCTAATCCTCAGGGTATATATGATAAGACATACATGGCTAGATTCGCAAAGAAGAACCCAAACCCCTTCAAGTCAATTTAGGGCTGGAGAGTATTAGACAACAAATTCAAATTTGACAAATCGGGTATGTATGTTATAGCCTATTTGGAAAACCCTTATAACTATGCAGCTGCTATGTTATGTAGGCTATATGGGTTGCCCAATAATTCTAAGTTTTCCATAGAATGGATTCCTCTGATTGATTCCTGTGTTAACTCCCACATCATGAATTGGGTGACCATCCTATCAGATAACCTAGCCACCATCATTACCAATTATCGATAGAAGAGAGCCTCCTCTCTAGAGAACCTTCACCCCTTCTATTTTTGTGCCTACATTATGGATGCCATTGTTTCTACACTGTATTTTCGACCATGGGTTGGAAATGGACCTTACAGGACCACTACCCTATCCACCTCAGTCATAAGAAAATATGGGAATCCAATTATATAATTCATTTCTATAAGATACGTCATTCTATTATTTTTCCCCTGCATCAAATAATTTTTAATAAGAAAGCCCCCAGGTTTTCCCAAGGAGCCACAACAGACCTCCTAGATGTCGACAAATATTTCATTGAAGAATGGTTCACCTATATTAGGATTTTTTGTAGCACAAATTACCCACATGTCCTTCCATTATATGTTTCTGATACATTGTTAGCAAGGGAAATCGCCCACCAGACCATAGGAAAAGGCATAACTAAAGTCCTCAAAGAAAACAAAAGTTATTATGGCCCTCTTTTTCTATCAAGTGTGGTTCTTTTTCTTTATAAAATTTTAATCATACCATTAAGGAGTAAGCAAACATGGAAGCCGTGAGGCTTCATACATTGCCAAAAAGGCAATTCGATCCAGACAAGGTAGCACATAACATCACTACTGCGGTAAAGATAAAGCCATACAACCATGAAGATAATGATTTTGAAGACCTGTCATAGTCATCCATGTCCTTCGAACAAGCATTCGAATGGGCTAAAGCGATCTTGAGTCCGAAAATGTTTGAAAGATTTCGGGAATTCAGAAATGAAAGGCTCGTAGTAATCTCACTGCACTTGTTGAAGATCGAAGATAAGCCTACACCAAGTGTGATTGTTAACAGTGAAGGACTTAGTTCTCGCACAGTGTCTTAGGTAAATACTAAGAAAACACGAGATACGGGGAAGGCCCAAGAGACAGATAATACAACAGAGTCTAGCAGGAAGTCATCTGAGAAATAGGGTATGATCAACCCACCTAAAGAAATCAGTTCAGAGGTCAAAGGCAACAGTTTGGAGCAAGAGTGGGATCAGTTTAATCAGAAACTGAAAGACACTCCCAAAATGACAGATACCCAAGAGACAATGGAGTGTCAAACTCCTCTACATATTCAGGAAAATACAGAGTCCAGGTCCATTGATGAGCAGTCCAAACCCATGAATGATCAATCCAAGCCTATGGATGAGCAAGTGACAACATCCTAGCAGAATGAGATTATCCCTGCTCTTCCCACATCGGAGATCATCTTGAAAGTGAACAAAATCCCTCCACTGTATGTGTTGTACAAACCCTCCCCACAAGGCAATAGTAATAAGACAGAGAAAAAGAAAAAGGGTAGAAACACCCGAGCTCCCACCTGGAAACGAGCCCATGGACATAGTTTGGAGGGATATTCCTTTCAACAGACCTGAGAATTTGACTAGATTTTCACAATTCATGAGAACATATGCAACAACCACTATAGACAAAGCCACTGAAGTCTCTACTTTGTTGAGAGAAAAGGAGGACAAGATTGCACAGCTCAAGCAGTAGCTCGAAACAGAGAAAGAAAATGTGAACAAGCAAGCAGCTGAGCAACTTGCCCAATTGAAACAGAGCATGGAGGTCCTAAAAATAAGCCATGAAGCTGCTATATCATCTAAAAATATGCAACTCCAAGAATTGCAGCAAGCCATGGAAACATATAAGGATGTTCCCACTACTGAGGAGTTCGTTAAAGAGGCTCTGGAACTGAATTCCCTCCTAATGAAATAGTAGGAGAATTTCTTCCAAATGATGTCACACATTATTGTTTATCTGATCACTAGCGACTAACTAACAGATAAGGTGATCGACCATAGAACCGAGTTTACTGATATCAACACCAGAATCTCAGAGTTCATCGAATGGCAGGAAACGAAAGATGGAAGGAAGGTCAATATGCCTAAAATCGAGGAGACACACAAATACATTCTTTTCATAGATTGGGACGCGAGAATAAAGAAAGATGAGCTAGCAGTGGCAAGGATAGTTGGGGTATCAAATAATATAATCAAGGTGGTGAACCACACTCTGTTTGTCACCAACTTGTTAAAGGAAGGAATCCTAAAAGAAATCCCCGATTTCGATGCTTTGCATAAAAGATGGCAAGAAAAGGAAGAGACTCAAAGGGAGGAAATTGCAAAATTGACCAAGACCAACTAGGGATCATATTGGCAATACCTCGTAAAACTACACAATTAGATCATGACCCTTAACTACTTGATTCATTCGATTCAGCGGATGTTGCCACCTCTCACCGATGCGATTTTTGCAGGAAAACTCAGGACACATTTTGGGGCATCGCCTCAACTCAAACCAATGATCGATATTTGCATTTTGAAGGACAAACTGGTAGACAGAAAATAATCATTTTATTTCTACTCATAATGCCACTATTTATTTTTAGAGTTAGTTAACTAGTTAGGAGGAAGGTTGTTTGAAAGCTCCTCAAAGTTTTGTATAATCTATTTATGCACATTAGTTAGAATAATATTTATACCCTTCTCATGCATTTAGAGAAGGGTCCAGAATTTTACCAAAAACATTTGCAAAGAATACACTTTTGTAGGTTTGTAAATGCTTTGGTGGAAGTATGGAACATGATAATTTCTTTTAGATATTAGACTACTTTCCTTTGTTGATGCACTATTGTGTTCTTGGGAGATAATTTTATTTGAGGAAAGGAGTTGATCCATGTCATTTGTTAAATGAGCAGAACTTTGCACATATGGTACTATTATCTTGTATGATTGTTTTGTTTTCTTTTAATCAGTGACAACAGTTTACTTTCATGAATTGTGTGTGAGATTTATTCTTTTTGTTAAGTGTTAATTGCACTATTGTATGATGCCTAGCTGAAATTGTTAATTTTCATATATATAACTCATCATATAAACTATATATTTTATAAATTTCTTTGACTAACTATTTAGTCCAAGAAATTATCTGATACATTATCATATCTATTTATGTGTGATTAATCTTTATTATCACATGTTAAGTAGATATCTATGTAAATCGTTTACCACACAAAAATACCGAGGTTTATATTAGAACAAGTTAGTTAGAATATTTGCATGATAGAATAGGTAATTTAGATTATCATTATTATATTTGCAAATTCTCATGAATCACCCACTCTCATATTAAAACTCACACTCAGAAACTGGTCCCATTATGCCCAGTCGGAGCCACCACTTTAAATGGAAAAGGAGTTGTCTTATGTTCTAGACCGGGTGGTTATCCCCCATGTTATCGCAACTATTTTTGAGGCCTTCAAGATTTTGGTGCTAGAAGGAGGGCCATCTGAATATGAATGTCATATAAAACTAAATATCAATCAAAAAATATTCATAAGATTCAAAAACCCTCCACAAATTGTACACCTTCTAGATCTTGTTCAGAATCTCCTAATCAGAAATCTAAAGTTATAGAAACATATCCCTTGTATCCTGAAGTAGTAGGACAACCAAATTCCCCATATTACACTCAAAAGTCTCTCGAATTTCATTCTTTGATACAAAAATTGGAACAGATATCCATTTCTGCTGAGAAGCCACACAGGCCTGAAGTTTCTGATGAAAGTGTTACTTCCTTATTACAACAAACTAGTGTGTTAACTAGATTGCAAACTAAAAGGCTTGGAGGAGACCCTTTTGAGTTCCCCATCCCTCCATGACATAGGAAAGTTACCTCACCAAGGCCTGAATCAGATACCAACGAGATCACATCACCTTTCCATCCATTCATTTCCCCATTCACTTCTACTCAATCCACAACTTCTCAACTATCCATTTCTTTAATTAGTACTTCCATTAGTAGTACTAACCCAGTAGTAAGTTTTTCACCATATATACCTACTTTTGGACCGACCTTCCCATATTCTCAGTCTCCAACTCAATTTATGGCCAATCAACCCACTCAACCTTGGACAAACCCTAGTGCTATCCTGGTTTCAAATCTAAATGCACTCCCAACAAACCCAGAGAAATGGCTACCCAAGTACAATCCTGACGATGGTCTTCTAGTTGAAAAACATATAAATAACTTCATGCTAGCCATGAATCTTAATGGAATTTCACATGAAGATGTTGTAATCAGATTGTTCCCTTATACCTTCCAAGGATTTGCTGGATCTTGGTATTTTTCCCTTCCACCAAGTTCAATTAGGAATTGGGATACTTTTCAAGATGTATTTCTTGAAAAATTTGGTGATGATAGGACCATAACATCCTTGATAAATGATCTTTCTAATTTAAAAGCTAATTCAGATGAAAGGATCAAAGACTTGAACTCCAGATTTAACAAGTTACTAAATAAAATCCCAGCTCCCTCAAAACCTGATGTAGATGTACAAATAGAATGGTACATATCGTCTCTTCCCTCTAATATTGTAATTTTCGTAGATAGAGCTAATAAGGATACCCTTGTAGAAAACATGAAAGAATACCTATCTATAGAAAGAAGGATTATAGCTTTACAAAAGAGATCACAAACAAAAGAGATCAAGACAAAAAAAATAATGTTTAAGGATGATTCCAAAAAGAAAGTTTCAAAGGACCCTTTGATCTTGAAGGCCTACAGAAAGCATTAAAGACCATGTCTAATGAAATGGTTGAAATCAAGAAACAGTTCACATAATTCTCTTCTCCCAAGAAACATTTTCACTCATTTAAAAGGAATCCTTCTTCTACATCACAATCCCCAAACACCATTTCAAATGTTGAGTCTGATCAAGAAACAAAAGAAGACTCACTAGCCAAAGAGGAAGCTGAAATGGAAGAAGAAGTTGAATTAAATGGAATGTGGGATTTCATCCTCCCAAATGAAGAAGAAGCACAAGCTATTCCAGTAACTACAAGGAGAAAAAACTATTGTGACACGTCTATCACAAATTAGAAACAAAAAACTGCTACTCCTGTAAAGATGAAAATAGTAACAAAAATGTCTAAGATTAGTCAGACAGATCCTATTCCACTAGATTCTCCAAATGATTCCAAATCATTGGTAGTTTCAAATACATTGGAATACAACATAGTTGAATATATGAAAAAGACTATAGGAAACATTTCTTTGCATGAACTCACTAAAATCAAGCAACAACAGAAAATTTGGTTAAGAGAATTAAAAGCAGTTCTTGTATCCCCTTTGCCATCTACTGTAGTTACTCAAGCTGCCTACGATATGGGAAAACCTCCATCATCTTCCAACAAATTAGATCCTTCAGATTTAGTCCTAATTGGTGATAAATTTATTTCTCATATTCTTCCATTTCTACTCACTTACAAAATTTTCAACAGGAATGTTCATAATTGTCTTGTTGATTCAGGAGCCTCTTCAAATATTATGACAAGATTCGTGTGTACCAACATGAATATTACACCTCAAAAATTTGCGGTACAGATAGTTCAATTAGACAGGACAAAAGTAGAGGTACTCGGAGAAATAACATCATTATCAATCCGGATTTCCTCTAATCCCAAAATTTCGCAAATAATTGATATTTTACTAGTTGATATCCCTAAATTTTATGGTTTAATCCTAGTTAGGGATTGGTCTAAAAAGTTTCATGGTTACTTCGCAACTGATTGGTCTCACATGTGGTTGCCACATAATGGTAAACCAAACCAAATCAGGGTAGACCAAGAAAATTTCATGAAATATACAACCACTAACCTTGAGGGAAGCAATGAACTGGTTGCCCTCACGAATAACATCATTCAAAATTACTCGACTGTGTCATTTTTGGGATCCTTTAATGCTCAGAAGTCTCCCTTACCAGATAATGTCGTAGTGTCTCAAATAGGAAGCATTTAAAAAATAGATGCTTCCAAGTGTGTAAATTTAGTAGATAAAATTTCAAAGAATTCTTTGTTCTGGACTCTCTATTTTGATGATTCTAAATCTAAAGACAGTGCAGGTGTAGGGTGCATTTTGATCAATCCACAAGGAGATAAAACCATGTTAGCCTGTGGACTTGAATTTTAGTGTAACAATAATGTCACTGAATATGAAACGTTGATCCAAGGTCTGTATAAAGTCATTGGCCTTAATGTCAAATATCTGCAAGTTTATGGTGATTTTGAAATAATTCTGAAGCAAGTAAGAAATACAATTCATTGTGTCTCTCAACACCTTAAACATTATCAATCATTAGTCTAGAATCTGACTTCTGACTTCTCTGCTTTTAACATTTCTTCAGTTCCTAAACTGCAAAACGTAAGTGCTAACTTACTTGTTAATGTGGCATCCAAGCTTATACCTGTAGATGAGTTCAATCCATACAGATTTTCAATAGAGTTAATCTTTAGGCCATCTATTCCCGATAATGTAGCAAATTGGAGAGTATTCAATAATGATGTGGATATAATTAATTTCCTTAAATCAGAAGGGTCTTATGAGGAATAGATCATAGATGAACAAGAGCATGATCTCCAAATTAAAAATGATCAGAATCAAAACCCAATCCTGAAGTCTATAGTTAAGATGGAAGATCTTTATGGTCTAAAGGATAGATTCAAGAAAGTTACTAACTCCAAAACTCAAAGTTCTATATTGATATTTGAAGTAGTAAACTTAGGGTCAACTGAAAAACCTCAAAATTTCAACCTAGGTCTTGGCCTATCGTCATAAGAAAGGATATCATCCATTAGGTTGTTGAAAACATATAAAGGTGTCTTTGCCTGGGACTACTCAGATCTCAAAACCTATGATACCTCTATAATTTAACATACCATACCTGTGACTTTGAATGACAAGGCAATTCAATAGAAGCTTCGCAAAATTCACCCAAACCTTGAAATTCAAATCAAAAGCGAATTAAACAAGCTTATGAAAGCCAAAATAATCTTCCCTGTTAGACGCTATAAATGGGTATCGAATATGGCGCATGTAAGGAAAAATAACAGTGGTATTAGGATTTGTATCGATTTTAGGAACCTGAATAAAGTTTTCTAGAAAGATAACCTTCCTTTGCCTACCATGGAATAGATATTGCAATCAGTTGCATTCTTTGAATTAATGTATTTTCTAGATGGATTCTCAGGATATAATCAAATTCTTGTGCATCCAAATGATAGATTAAAGACAACATTCAAAACCAAGTGGGGAACATATGCCTATTAGAACATGCCTTTCAAACTCATTAATGCAGGTGCTACATTTCAATGTGCCACGGATATTTCTTTTAAAGGTTTGATTAATAAACCAACTGGTATTTACTTAGATGACATCACGGTCTTTTCTAAGGATAGGAACAATCATTTAAGCAACCTGAAGCATATTTTTGAAAGATGCAAGAAATATGGTATTTCCTTAAATCCCAAAAAATATTATTTTGCTTTATCGGAAGGCAAACTCCTTGGGTTTATAGCATCCAAGAAATGGATTTACGTTGATACTGATAGAGTCCAAGGGATCGAAAGTATTCCTCTCCCACATAACAAGAAGACCATGCAATCATTCCTAGGCCAAATTAATTTTGTAAAAAGATTTGTCCCAGAATTTTCACAGATTGTCCTACCCCTTCAAACAATGATACGAAAAAAAGCAGTTCTCAAGTGGGCAAACATGAAAGGGATTCATTCAAGTTGATTAAAAAATCCATTATTAATACTCCTTCACTGACAACTCCTGAATTTCTCAAACCTTTTGTATTATATACTTTTTCAGCCGATACATCTTATGTAGCAATTCTAACATAGTGAAATGATGAAAATATCGAAGCACCTATCTCCTTTTTTAGTTCTAACTTGTAAGGTGCCGAGTTAAATTATTCGGCTGTCGAGAAAAAAGCATTTTTTGTTTTTAAAACCTTGAAACATTTCAAACCTTTTCTTCTTAAATCCCATACAAAAGTAATAATACCCTACCCCGCAACAAGGAAATTATTAATCCAAAGAGAAGTATGGGAGAAAAGAGCTAATTAGGCTACTGCACTTCAAGAATATGATGTGGAAATCTGGCCGAATAAAATTTTTAGGGGTGAAGGTTTTTGCAGGATGTTAATAGGAGCTTCCCAGTTATCACCAGAAGAATATCAAGGTAATGCAGTACTATTGGCATTATGATACAGGTATGACACAAGTGTTGTCCTTGATGGCAAGCCTCTCAGATGAAAGATCACAGTATAGCAGGTAAACAACAAGAATGAAGAAACAAAGGTATACGTAGGTTCACCATTGACCAAGCCGCGTATACATGCAGGTTCACTGTATACAAAGTTGCGTATACGAAAAGGTATAGATAGGTTTTCTATAGACCAAGTCACGTATACATGTAGGTTCACTATATAAAAAGGCGCGTATAATGTACACATGCACTTTCATAGAAGGAAAGGCATGTACATGTTGGAAAACTAAGTTTTGGTCCGTGGTATTTGCACCATGGTATTTTGGCATTGGTCCATGGTATTTGGTCTGAGGTATTGGCCCCAGGTATTGGGTCCAAGGTATTGGTCCTACGTGGTTTTGTACCATGGTATTGAGAGAGGCCTAAACGTATATAAGGAGAAGAAGATCATTAGGCCAAAAAGCAAGTGTGCAAGTGATGAATATTTGATGAAGTGTGAGATCTAGTATGCTGGTTATGGGTTTGTGATGCTTTGCTTGATCTAAACCAAGAATATGCGGTTGATGATGGATGATGGATCGGGATCATAAGGCTTGGAATGTATTATCATTATGTGGTTTGATCATGGATAGACTAGATCTAAATTATTGACACATGTTTTATTGTATAAATGTTATGATTTGGGTATGACTGAAGTCTGGAATAACTGCAAAGTTATGAGTAAATATTTGCAGATCTGTATGCGGGTTCACTTTGGTAAAAGTGCGTATACATGTTGGTTTGGCTCATCAGAGTAGCGTATACAGTATGAAGTATGATATTTGAAGTTGTAGTTGGATTTGGTTGTTGTTGCAGAGTTTTGTGGTCTGCTTTGTGTTCTGGTGACCGTGTTTTGTTGATAGGGTTTTAGTGATTCAGTAATGGGTGATTCAGAGATTGATGATTGGTTGATGCAATAGTTGTATTATAGTTGTGATTGATTTTGTGCCTCAATGTTGTTGATGGGTCTAGTATGAAAATTGGATGAAACGTGGCCTTCAGATTATGGTGTTGTGCTTCAGGAGTATCTAGTATGAAAATTTATGAAACATGGTCCCTGGAGGAAGAGAGAAGGTCATAGCTTTCTGTAGGTCGACGCCTACATACTTGTAAACATATTGGGTAGTACAAGAGCCAGGGGGTTGGAGGTCCCTTCTAGTAGTAGCTGGAAAACGAGCGAAGGTTAGAGCCTTTAGTAGGTCGGCACCTACGTACTAGTAAACTTATCAGCTAGTACAAGAGATAGGGGGTTGTAGCTCCATTCTAGTAGTAGCTAGAGAATGAGAGAAGGTTGTAGCTTTCTACAGGTGGGTACCTGCGTATTGGTATGAGTTCGCACCTGTACCAGATTGTTAACACATTTTTCTTATATTAAAGGAAGACGAAAGCAGGTGGTTTTTGTCCCACATTGGGTTTCCACCTTATATCATGGTGCTCATGTGTGTTTCTTATGTGTGATGATCTATTCTCCTTTACTGCACCTGTTTGCTGTTTATATGGTTAATGAAGTTCTGATGCACTAATTAAAGATCAACATATAATGGATTAATTGAATCATAAGTTTACTAGATATACGCTAGTTGCATTAAACATAGTTGTGTGTACATACGAGTTCCCTTAACTGAAGTAGTGTATATGAATCTAATTATGGAAGTGAAAATGTTATTGATTTGCTAATACTGATTCACACCCCCCCTCTCAGTATTATTTCCAACAATTGGAATCAAAGCAGGTCCTTGGTAGAAGCTTGATCGCTTGAAGGAGATTCGTAGAACAATGGGAAAGAAAGCACGTCAGAAGAAGAAGACAACTCAAAGGAATAGTGACAGCCTGTCATCAAGTGGAAGCAAGTATTCAGATTCTGAATCACCTTAGATTGAAGTTGAAGAAGCAAATGAAGCATCAGATAAAGTCATAGATCAACAAGATCTATTTAACAAAAGAGAGAGTGCCTCAAAGAAGAAGTTATCAACTTAAAAGCTCAGCAGGAACGTGTCTTCAGAGTACGTCAAATGCTGTAGGAGAAGAATGAAGAACAAGAAAATGAGATTCTCAAACTAAGGCAACAAGTGGAAGAAGGAAGAAAGTCTGAAGAAATATTGAAGAAGCAATATCTGGAAAAGGAAGAACAACATCAAGTTGAGGTAAATATCTTGAAAGGTAAATTAGAAGAAAAAGATAAACTATTACGATTTCAAGATGGTACTAAGATTTTGGATCATATTCTTAGTAGTCAAAGGTCACCTGCTATCAAAACTGGTCTTGGTTTTTATGAATATGTTGAAGGTGAATCTAGCTCACAAGGTGAGGCAAGGAACTCTAATACAAAATCTGAAATGCTCAACAAGGAGATGATAGGTCAACCCCATCAACAACCAAAGAAAGAAAGTCTTCAAAGAAAATCCTTTACTCCTAACTGTGGAAGTCATAGATGATTATTTCCTCCGATGAATACTGTTGCATGTTTTCTATGTCATAACTTTGGGCATGTTGTAGCCAGATGCAGAAGTAGAATGGTTCAAGGCCATCACACAGAAATATCATCACATTCTAGGTACTTTAAGGGATATTTTTTTGCTTCCAATATGTTTGGTCACAAAGCCATTGACTGCTACAGAAGGAATACGAAACATATAAGATGTTATTCATGTAACAAGCTTGGACATATAGCAAAGGAATGCATGAGAAGATTTTGGGTACCATACGAAAAGGAGAATACATCATCATAGTCGAAGATATGGAAGAAAAAGGAAGTACAGTCAGAAAGATGTGGCATAATAGAGTATAAATAGATGACATGCTGAGAGGGAGCTGAAGGTGTGGAACCTCAGTGTTCTAAATACCATACGCAAGTCTCATAAAGACAATTCACGTGTATACGCGAGTTCAAAGCTACACAGTCACGTATATGTTGGTTTGAGGAAAAGCAGTGGGACAGACTCAAGAAAAAGGGTTTGATATGATTCAGTGAATTATTTGCTCTGTTTGATAATGGTTACAATTTGTTGATGATGTGTGGAAATGTGTTGGTACTCATAAGATGTTGTTTAGAAGTTCTTTTGATCCTAACTTGATGATGATGATGCCTTGATACTTCTTGCTGATATGTGCATGATCAGATCTGACAGTGAATATATGGAATAGGTTCAGGGGGAGCATATGATTTGAATAAATGCATTGTTGGCATTAAGGTTAGAATTCTTTGGTGATGATGCTTATGCTGCTAAATGATTGTTGGTTGGCCAAGGGAATGGTATTGCAGGTTACAGGTCTGGATGCTGGTGATAGATGCTTATGGTGCAGATCATATATGGCGTATGATAGTTGCTGATGACTATGATGCTCTGCTGGTCTTTGTTATAAAAGTCATGAATATCATTTGGTGTAAAGGTCAATTTGTAACCCCTATATGCATGGGAAGGATGATGTAATAATTTCTATTTTCAGTCATGTATAAAAATTTGGTATACCACCACTTGGTTGGGTGGATGAGTCAAAGTGGTGTATCCCCACTTAGTTGGGAGATTGATGTATGTATGAGTCATTGGTGATAGGAAGGTCATACTCACTTAGGTGAGTTGTAGAGTCATGTTATTCTTTTGAAAAATATTTTTGCAGACTCGTCATGTGCTCAGGAGGAGCATGGATGGATTGATACATCTTAGCATGTACAAAGGGGGAGCTCAATCAGAGATTTCAACATGTACTTAGGGGGAGTATGGACATTAGAATGTATATCAAGGGTGAGAATATCTTGGTCCGCCCTTTGCCCTTGATGTCAAAGGGGGAGAGTGACTTGGTGTGGGTGTTGCCATCAAGTCCAAAGGGGGAGATTGTTGGCATTATGATATAGGTATGACACAAGTGTTGTCCTAATGGAAACTCTCTCGGATGAAAGATCACAGTATAGCAGGTAAACAACAAGAATGAAGAAAGAAAGGTATATGCAAGTTCACCATTTACCAAGCCGCATATACAGGTAGGTTCACTGCATACAAAGTTGCGTATACGAAAAGGTATATGTAGGTTTTCTATATACCAAGTTGTGTATACATGCAAGTTCACTATATACAGAGGTGCGTATAATGTACACACGCACTTTCACAGAAGGAAAGGCACATACATGTTAGAAAACTAAGTTTTGGTCTGTGGTATTTAGACCATGGTATTTTGGTATTGGTCCATGGTATTTGGTCTGAGGTATTGACCATAGGTATTAGGTCCAAGGTATCAGTCCTACGTGGTTTTGGACCATGGTATTGAGAGAGGCCTAAACCTATACAAGGAGAAGAAGATAATTAGGCCAAAGTGCGAGTGTGCAAGTGATGAATATTTGATGAAGTGTGAGATCTAGTATGCTGGTTATGGGTTTGTGATGCCTTACTTGATCTAATCCAAGGATGTACCTATGCGGTTGATGATGGATGATGGATCATGATCATAAGGATTGGAATGTATTATCATTATGTGGTTTGATCATGGATAGGCTAGATATGAATTATTGACACATGTTTTATTGTATAAATGTTATGATCTGGGTATGACTAATGTCTGGAATAGCTGCAAAGTTATGAGTAAATATCTGCAAATTTGTACACAGGTTCACTTTGGTAGAAGAACGTATACACACTAGTTCGGTTAATCAAAGTAGCATATATAGTATGAAGTATGATATTTGAAGTTGCAGTTAGATCTAGTTGTTGTTGCAGAGTTCTGTGGTTTGCTCTGTGTTCCTGGTGACTGTGTTTTGTTGACAGGGTTTTAGTGATTTAGTATTGGGTGATTCAGAGGTTGATGATTGGTTGATGCAATAGTTGTATTGCAGTCATGATTGATTTTGTGCCTCAATGTTGTTGATGGGTCCAGTATGAAAATTGGATGAAACGTGGCCTTCAGATTATGGTGTTGTGCTTTAGGAGTATCTAGTATGAAAATTTATGAAATGTGGTCCCTGGAGGAAGAGAGAAGGTCGTAGCCTTCTGTAGGCCGACACCTATGTATTGGTAAACATATCGGCCAGTACAAGAGCCAGGGGGTTGGAGCTCCCTTCCAATAGTAACTGGAAAACGAGTGAAGGTTGGAGCCTTCAGTAGGCCAACACCTACATACTAGTAAACATATTGGCTAGTACACGAGCTAGGGGGTTGTAGCTCCCTTCGAGTAGTAGTTGGAGAACGAGAGAAGGTTGTAGCTTTCTACAAGTGGGTGCCTGCGTACTGGTGTGAGTCTGCGCCAATACAAGATTGTAAATAGGTTTTTCTTATATTAAAGGAAGATGGAAGCAGGTGGTTTTTGTCTTGCATTGGGTTTCCACCTTATATCATGGTGTTCATGTGTGTTTCTTATGTGTGATGATCTATTTTGTTTTACTGCACCTGTTTACTGTTTATGTGGTTAATGAAGTTTCTATGCATTGATCAAAGATCAACATATAATGGATTAACTGAATCATAAGTTTACTGGATATATGCTAGTTGCATTAAACACAATTGCATGTACACGCGGGTTCCCTTAATTGAAGTAGCGTATATGAATCTGATTATGGAAATGAAAATTTTATTGATGTGCTAATAATGATTCACCCCCCCTACCAGTATTATTTCCAACAAGTACAAATATTGTTGGTAATCCTCAATGATACACAATCACAATACGTTGATTTGAAATTTTATTTAAAGAATGGATATGCTCCTATGCACCTTAATTACAAAAAAAAGCGTTCTTTAACGTTGAAATCAAATCAATATCAATTAGTCGATGATGTATTGTTTATAAAAGAATTATGATTCAGTATTATGAAGATGCTTGGAGGAACCTGAAGCTAAAAGGGTCATGCAGGAATTACATGAAGGACTAGTTGGAAGACATTTTGGAGGAAATACCACAGCTCACAAAATGTTGCATGCAGGATATTATTCGCCAATGATATTTAAGGATGCACATGAATATGCAAGAAAGTGTAAAATTTTTCAAGCTACAACTGGAAGAGAAAGGAAGCCAACATTCCCTTTGCAACCAATAAACATCCAAAAACCATTTGAACAATGGGGATTAGACATAATTGGTGAGATTTATCCTAACTCTTCCAAATTGCATAGATTCATCCTTACAGCTATTGATTATTTTATAAAATGGGTAGAATCTATCCCCTTAAGGATATCTAATACATTAAACATTACAGACTTCATTGATCAGTACATAGTTACTAGATTTGGCTTATTGTCAACTTTAATGTTTGACAATGCATCTTGCTTTTCTGGAAATGCAATGGTAGAATTTGCTCTAAAGCGAGGTTTTAAGATAAAAATATTAAGCCAGCTATTATCCACAAGGTAATGGATTAGTAGAATCAACAAACAAAAACCTCATAAAAAAAAGGACTAGTGATCAAAATCATAAGGATTGGCACAAAGCATTAACATTTTCTCTATGGGTAGACATAATTACACAGAAGGCATCTATCGATTCTTCCCCTTTTGCTTTGGTTTATGGAAAAGAAGTTGTTCTCCCCACAAAAAAAACAATCCCATCTCTTGCCTTAGTGCAATTCATCGATGAAAACCCTTCTTCTTCACTCCAAGATAGATAGTTTCAGTTTCTTAAGCTTGAAGAAGAATGGGAAAAGGCCAAAGCAACCCACTTCCATCATCAACAATTAGTCAAAGCCTCTTTTGATACAACCTATTCCAGTCAAAAAATTTTTGAAGTAGGGGACTTGGTTTTGAAGTGGGACAAGGCATATGAGGAAAAAGGTAAACATACCAAATTTCAAAGACTATGGCTTGGCCCTTTTCAAGTTATTGAGAAAATTGGACAATCAACGTTTCTTTTACAAGACTTATCAGGTAAGAAGCATTCTTTTCCTGTTAATGGGAAAATCTTGAAAATACACTTTTCTTAGAAGTCAACCTCTTCCAATTGTATCATATCGCCTTTCAAATTCATAGGAAAGTAAAGTTTAAGCAGTATTTACTTTTGTCTTTTCAAAATAGAATATTGAATAATATTTCCAATTTTTTGCTTCTATAAGTAAGTAAAAGTTAAAAGAAATAATTAGGAGATTCAAGTACCAAAAAAATGTCATTTATTTGAAAAACTTGATCTTTCTAAAAACATTTATTCTATGAACAAACTCTTATCTTTTTAGAGTATGAATGTTTCATTATCAGTCAAGAAAAGAATATTTAACCTAATAATGACTTTCTATAGATCAATATATTAAAACTCTATCATTATCATCCAAAACTCTCAAAAGAGCCAATGATTCACCCCATCTAATAAATTTTTTCTTTTTTAGAGTGTAATTCTAAAATATACAAAACTTAGAAGACAAAAAGTCTCATTGCGAGCTTCGTTACCATGGTCATAGGGAAATAATTAAACTGATATTAACAATACTACATATCAAAATAGGGTAATAGCCGATGACCTCATTGATCAGAAGACAAGTGGTCTCATCAAGAGCCAACCTATTTAGTTTAGTTACAACTACTGAATGGCATTGCCATTATTAGGTTACCAAGCCTAGATGATGTCTTTTAAGAACCCTAAAAGAAAAGATTATATTAAAAAGGAAAAAGGGACAAGATCCAAATGAGATTCAAAGAAAGTGAATATCATTTTGAAATTTGAAAATTGTGTCATATGGGAAAATGAATTGTTGTTTGCTAAAAGATAACCCTATCGAGGCTACGAACACTTGTTGGCAGCAAAGGCTCCATATGTGATAAATGAGTAAACATCAAAAACTAATATGTAGAAAACACCTGCTATATCACTTTAACTCTTATTATTGACTGATACAAACATTTGTATTTATATCATTACAAGGGTAAAAGTAGTTGAGTAAATAGATTATGTAAGTGGTAACGATTCTAGAGAAATGTTGTTTACTTTATAACTCATGTTATTATTATTCCTATAACTCTACTTGTTTTGAATGTTTTAGAAATTTTAGAAAACTACTCAGAGATAGCTGGTTCTCCCAAGTGAATCAACAATTGTTTTACTATGTAACAACCCCCACATTTGTGAATAACAATAGGTAGGTTAGAGATATAAATGGGGACCCTTTTTTAAATTTTTAGTCTTAGGATAATAAAACCTAACTCTAAGAAATTTCGTTTAAAAATCTTGCAAAATAACCCAAAGATGAGATCCTTATTTCAAATTGCAAATCGCACTTTTCCATGTGACTATCATAAAACACCTTTAAAAATATGCGATGTGTGACCAAACCTCTCGCTGTGATATCCCGATTATAAGCACCTTGTCATTTAAAAAATTTCACTTCACAAAATTCGTAAGTATTCTATCTATTCCATTACAATGCTCATTAACGATTTGCAAAATGTGATATTGCAACAATCGCGATTGCATTTCACCTTATAGTAAGCACAACACTATATTGTATCCATTTGAATATTGTGATATGTGAATAATAAGGGTAAGCGTGTGAAATAATTATGTTTTAAATACAAAAATGAATGAATTGATAGGATAATAAATATTTAGTAGCCTGAGGAGAGCTAATCATTTTCCAAGTTATGGGTAGTTAATGTTGATTATCTCATTAAACCTTTCTCATGATCCAAGGTCATTTCAGAAATTATTTCAATGTTAATTGCTTGATATTGTCTATGCTGATATATCTGTCCATTTCAGGCAAGCTACAAAAGACATGTCATTGAGGAAGGTGATGAAGAAACAAAAAAAGTAGAGAGTTGCAGAATTCGAGTTTACAGAGACGGATCCCATATTCTCTGATACAATCTGTGGCTCTGATGGAGGAGAAACATCTTGGGAGGTCATTTGCAATAGGCTTGAGGACAAGCGTCCCAAGATTACTATTACAAGAGAAAAAACTGACTCACAAGACCTTCAGGGCTTCAATTCAAGGACACTGCCTATTCCTTCCTGCATAGGATAGGAGTGAGAGCTAAAATCCTCCCATACACGGATATGATCAGGTGGGTGGTCAAAAACATCACCATTGAAGATAGGAAATTTAGGAAATGAAGAAACTATCTCATGGGATCATTCAGAGAAAAAGACATGAAGAAAATGTATCATATACCTGATCCTCAGGGTATATATGATAAGACATACATGGCCAGATTCGCAAAGAAGAACCCAAACCCCTTCAAGTCAATTCAGGGCTAGAGAGTATTAGACAACAAATTCAAATTTGACAAATCGGGTATGTATGTTATAGCCTATTTGGAAAACCCTTATAACTATGTAGCTGCTATGTTATGTAGACTATACGGGTTGCCCAATCATTCTAAGTTTTCCATAGAATGGATTCCTCTGATTGATTCCTGTGTTAACTCCCACATCGTGAATTGGGCCACCATCCTATCTGATAACTTAGCCACCATCATTACCAATTATCGATAGAAGAGAGCCTCCTCTCTAGAGAACCTTCACCCCTTCTATTTTTGTGCCTACAATATGGACGCCATTTGTTTTTGCACTGCATTTCTAACCATGTGTTGGAAATAGACCTTACAGGACCCCTACCCTATCCACCTCAATCACAAGAAAATATGGGAATCCAATTATATACCTCATTTCTATAATATATGTCATTTTGTTATTTTTCCCCTGCATCAAATAATTTTCAATAAGAAAGTCCTCAGGTTTTCCCAAGAACCCGCAACAGGCCTTCTAGCTGTTGGCAAATATTTTATTGAAGAATGGTTCACCTACATTAGGTTTTTTGGTAGTGTAGCTAACCCACATGTCCTTCCTTTATATGTTTCTAATAATTTTTTAGCAAGGGAAACCACCCACCAAACCGTAAGAAAAGGCCTAACTTAAGTCCTCAAAGAAAACAAGAAGTTATTATGGACCTCTTTTCTTTTCAAGTGTAGTTATTTTTCTTTTGAAAATTTTAATCATGCCATTAAGGAGTCAACAAACATGGAAGCCCTTAGGCTTCATACATTGCCAAAAAGGAAATTCGATCCATACAGGGTAGCACATAACATCACTACTACGGTAAATCTCAGGCCATACAACCATGAGGATAATGATTTTGAAGACCTGTTACAGCCAACCAAGTCCTTCGAACAAGAATTCGAATGGGCTAAAGTGAACTTGAGTCCCAAAATTTTTGAAGGATTTTAGGAATTCAGAAATGAAAGGTTTGCACTAATCCCACTTCACTTGTTGAAGATCGAAGATAAGCCTACACCAAGTGTGACTGTTAATAGTGAAGGGCCTAGTTCTCGCACGGTGTCTCAGGTGAATACTGAGAAAACACTAGATACAAGGAAGGACCAAGAGATAGATAATACAATAGAGTCCAGCAGGGAGTCAGCTGAGAAACAGGTTCTGAGCACCCCACCTAAAGAAATCAGTTCAAAGGTCAAAGGCAGTAGTTTGGAGCAGGAGTGGGATCAGTTTAATGCGAAATTGCAAGACACTCCTAAAATGACATATACCCAAGAGACAATGGAGTGTCAAAATCCTCTACATATTTAGGAGAATACCGAGTCCAAGTCTATGAACGAGCAGTCTAAACCCATGGATGATTAGTCCAAGCCTATGGATGAGCAGGCGACAACATCCTAGCAGACTTAGATTATCCCTACTCTGCTTCCATCAGAGATCGTCTCGAAAGTGACCGAAATCCCTCCACTTGATGTGTTCTACAACCCGCTCCACAAGGCAATAGTAAGAAGACAAAGAAAAAGAAAAAGGGTAGAAACACCCAAGCTCCCTCCTGGAAATGAGCCCATGGACATAGTTTCGAGGGATATTCCTTTCAACCCACCTGATAACTTGGCTAGATTGTCACTGTTCATGGCAGCATATGCAATGACCACTATGGACAAAGCCACTGAAGTATCTATTTTTTTGAGAGAAAAGGAGGAGAGGATTGCATAGATTGAGCAGTAGCTTGAAACAGAGAAAGCAAATGTGAATAAGCAAGCATTCCATTAGCTTTCTGAATTGCAACAGAGCATGGAGGTCTTGAAAATAAGCCACGAAGCTGATATATCAGCTAAAAACATGTAACTCCAAGAATTGCAGTAAGCCATGGAAAGATATAAGGACATTCCCACTACTGAGGAGTTCGTTGAAGAGGCTCTAGAACTAAATTCCCTCCTAATGAAATAACAGGAGAATTTCTGCCAAAAGTTGTCACACACTACTCCTTATCTGATCACTAGTGACTAGCTAAAAGACAATGCGATCGACAAGAGAATTGAGTTGACTGATCTCAACACCATAATCTCAGAGTTCATCAAATGACAGGAAACAGAAGATAGAAGGAATGCCAATCTGCCTGAAAATGAGGAGACACACAAAGACATTATTTTCAAATATTGGGATGCGACAATCAAGCAAGTTGAGCTAGCAGTGGCAAGGGTAGCTGGGTTACCGAAGAATGTAATCAAGGCAGTGAACCACAATCTGTTTGTCACCAACTTGCTAAAGGAAGGCAACCTAAAAGAAATTCCCGATTTGGGTGCTTTGCATAAAAGCTGGCAAGTAAAGGTAGAAACTCAAAGGGAGGCAATCACAAAATTGACAAAGACCAATTGGGAGTTGTATTGGAAATACCTTATAAAACTACACAACCATATCATGAACCTTAACTGCGCACTTCATTTGACTCAATGGATGTTTCCACCTCTCACCAATGCGATTTTCGCATGATAGCTCTGGAGACATTTTGGGGCACCTCCTCAACTCAAACCAATGACCAATATTTGCGATCTAAAGTACAAGCTAGAAGACATCAATTCATCATCTTAGTTCTACTCATCAAACCACTATTTATTTTTAGAGTTAGTTAACTAGTTAGGAGGAAGGTTTTTTGAAACCTCCTCAAATTTTTGTATAATCTATTTTTGTACATTAGTTAGAATAGTATTTATACCCTTCTCATGCATTTAGAGAAGGGTCCAGAATTTTACCAAAAACATTTTCAAAGAATGCACTTTTGTAAGTTTGTGAATGCTTTGGTGGAATTATGGAAAATGATAATTTCTTTTAGATATTAGACTACTTTCCTTTGTTGATGCACTATTGTGTTCTTGGGAGATAATTTAATTTCAAGAAAGGAGTTGATCGATGTCATTTGTTAAATGAGAAGATCTTCGCACATATGGTACTATTATCTTGTATGATTGTTTTTGTTTTCTTTTAATCAGTGACAACAATTTACATTCATGAATTGTGTGTAAGATTTATTCTTTCTGTTAAGCGTTAATTGCACTATTGTGTGATGCCTAGCTAAAATTGTTAATTTTCATTTATATAATTCATCATATATGCGATATATTTTATAAATTTATTTGACTAACTATTTATTCAAAGAAATTATCTTATACGTTATCATCTCTGTTTATGCTTAATTAATCTTTATTATCACATGTTAAGTAGATATCTATGTCAATTGCATACCACATAGAAATACCCAGGTTTATATTAGAATAAGTTAGTTAGAATATTTACATTATAGAATAGGTCATTTAGATTATCATTATTCTATTTGCAAACACTCATGAAACACTCACTCTCATATTAAAACCCACACTAGGAAACTGGTCCCATTATCCCCAGTTGGAGCCACCACTTTAAATGGAAAAGGAGTTGTCTTAAGGTCAAGACTGGGTGGTTATCCCTCATGTTGCCGTAACAATTTTCGAGGCTTCAACAAATCCTTACCCCTTGAAAACGATAAAAAAACCATTAATTGCAGTCCTCTTCAAGGGGAATACCTCATTTTATAATGAATGTAATTTACAAGACAATATTTCATTATTCTAAGACTACACATATTTGGTGTGTGTGTGTGTGTGTGTAGGAGACAAGGGGTACAATTATAATAAAATTAAACCATGAGGGGTTCTAGCTAGATAACAATATAACCATATAAATTTAATCACTCAATATCTAGGGCTTAATAATGGGTTTTAGTGTTAAAATGGGTCTTACAGATGGCTTAACATGCCCCTATGCTTCAAACAAGTGTTTTCCTCAACACTTGACTAACTTTCAATGATTCTACAAGTATAAGTCATCTTCCCATGTATTATGTTCACCAGGAGGTTCTTTTGCTTGATGATGGACCCCACAAGTATTGGGTTACTCGATTGCTTAATCCTTGTTTCAACGATTGTTTCTACTTCTAGTATAATTTTATCTTCTTCATTTATATATAGTACACTGCCTAGAAACAAATAAATGACATGGTCATGATCTAGAGTAGGTGGAAGGCCCTAAGGCATTATGGAGACCCCCTTACATAGATAAAATTGGCACTTGAAAATTTAGTGAACATAATTATGTCATTACACCTTGGTTCCATTTTCTGATTAATTTTATCATTCCATTAGAAGTTATCATTTTAGAGAGATTTCATTGGATACCTCTAAGCTCAATTTCCTTTCTTTATAAGGTATCTTATGAAGATATATTGAAAATTAAAATTCATTGTTTCCAGTGATTATAACCATTAGAACCCTAATACAACATCGATACCACCCATTTGTATTGTAATCATGGAACCATCCAACAAGTACTCCTCCATATTGAGCTTAATACTATGACACTTCCTTGAACAATTTATGGTGCCTCCATATGCAATCATTACTTCAAACTTTGCTACTACATATATGAAATGATAAAGAAGTTTTATTAATTTTTAATTAATGAACTTATAGTACTGCTTAAATTAATAAACATTGTTACCTTTCTCTTTTTGATATATCCTTCTATATTTATGGTTTCTGGAGTATTGATGCTAGCCAATTCATGATATGATATTGTTGGAGTAGTCTCTTCTAGCTCGAAATATTGTGATTATTCAAATTCTTCATATTCTTCCTCTTTAGAGTCAATAATTTCTTCTCATTGAATTTATGCCCCTTATTGTACTTTATATCACAATTGAAACATTATCCCTTTTCCCTTCTTTCATCCATTTGTTGAGGAGTCATCCTTGTCAGTTTAGGAAAGGGAGCATGATATTTATAATGGTTATCAGTGAATTATTTTCTAGCATCCTATTGTAGCGTCCATAACCACCCTCCAAAATTTTGCCTTAGCTTTGTTTTGGAGCCTCCCTACCAACCTTTCATAAGAGCATGTCTTGCTACGTCAAGTACACAATCTCAAGTGATTTTCTTGCACTAAGACAACCTGTCAATCAAACCTTGATGCATCCCCCTTACACGATATTCATATTGATGTGTTCTAGTAGCATGTTGAGTAGCTCCTTCAAGAAGTTTCTCAAATATGGAGGGCAACTAGCCTTCCCTCAAGAAATTGTGTAATCCTGACTGGCAGCCTGTTGGACCCCAGAATTATGCAATACTACTGAGCAAGTTTCATCCAAAAAATTTCACAATCCTTCTCAGCTGGGCTGCTCAGCCCAAAATTTGTGCAAATGTAGGCAGTAGTGAGGTGCTACACCTAGAAATTGAGCAAATATTCTAAGCAGCTAGCCTAGCTCCTAGCTAGAAATGCACACTTTCTCCCAGCAGTTGAGCAACCTTTTGCATGTGCAACTGAGTTGACCGATTCCCTCCTAGACCAAGAAAAATAGACTTGCATGCATGAGCTTCTTCTTTGAAGGTAGCATGTAAAGGCATCCCTTGTTTTAGGGATCTATTTTTGGCAGTTGGAGGTTATGTGCAAGGATCATTCAGAAACCTCCCACCAAGTGTCACTTTCCTTAGATTTGTGGCATGTGCGCAACAATCTCATTTTTATAAGAACTCATCAACCAGTTACTACAGAGCTCATTCCTCACATCAACCTTGCATCTCTGACATCCCATATCAGATCTAGGAGTTGTCGACACATTCAACTCTATTGTTTTGGGGTAAGCCCACTTTCCATGTCTTGTGTTGCATTTTTTGTTTCGCTTCATATGAACACTATATGCTTGATTTCAGTGAGTTCTTGCTGTCATTTTGACACATACTAACTTGTACTAGCACTGTTTTAGTTTTCGTTAACATCTCATTGCTATCACATGCATGAAACTATTTTTCATGGACAATCGCTGATTCAGTGACTCACCTCACCCACGCATGGTGTTCCATTTTCTAAATATGTCATTCACAGTTTCCATGCACAATCATTCACCTATGCTTACACTCAATATCACCATGCATTCACATTTACATTCACTTTGGGTTTCCCGTCGACGAGTCTAGGCAGCCTTGGCCCAGAGTTAGACTCACCATGACAACATTATGCAATCTTGAGAGGGGAGGCTCTGTCTTCCTCTCAAGAAATCCGCATTTTTGCCTAGTGATTGTCGTCCAGTCTTGCATTGCGAAATTCTAAGGGACAGTGACTGTTGGCCCAGAAAATTGCACAATGCAGTCACTAAGCCTGCAACCATTGCTAGATGAGATTATGCATTGCACAATTCTAGTATTTAGCAACCAAACTAGATAGTGCATTGTACAATTATAGTAGTCAGTCAACCTCCCAGCAGCCCAGACTCTGCCTTGCACATTCTTGGCATTCAGTCTCTTGACCTCCCAGTAGAAATTGCACAACCTTCATGATCAGTCACGCAGGCATGTTGCAAGTCAATTCTCAAGTTCATTTTGGTTTTCGACTAACAGATTTATTACCATGAGTGTTTCCATGTCTCCAGGTATTGCAGGTGTTCATCTCCCTCCTAGCAGTACAGGTACAATGGTTTCCAGGAGAGCAGAGATGAAGACATCGTTCAAAGCACACTTGAGGATGCACTCGATCAAGTGTCTATGAACTCTCCTATCCATAAAGACATCAAGTTTTCGTAGACAAGGACATCAAGATGTGATGGCTGTAGCATCACTACAATTAGCATCATGAATGATAGATGAAGGTATCATACTGGATGCAATGAATGCAAGAGGAAGGTTGTTGACAAAACGGAGGCAGAACGAAGTTGCAAGCTCAAGCGGATCCACTGATGATGAAAGAAACTTTGGAGATTCAGGCTATGTGACATGAAGATCGCGCAAAGACAGAAAATGGAACAAAGAAGGAGTTGCATGTGTTGAAGCAACAACTCAAGGAAGAACATGAGCTACACAGATAAGAAAATGAGTTGCAGCAGGAACAAGAACAACAAGGGGTGAAACATGCACTCATGGATAAAACTGTGCCTATACAAGTTTTAGATCCATCCCAGCAACTGGCATGGAGCAGACATGGTGAGCAGTGGTTTTGATCCCATGTAAGGGATTTAGCAATATGCGTGCCATTCTATGCATGCATACGATCCAATCCATTCAACACACTCACCAAGGCGAAGATAGGAAGCAAGTCCAACTGGAGCTAAACATGTAGTTGACAATTGATGCGTATGACCACCAGAACTCACTAGAAGATCAACATGGACATTATTCATCACTGTGTTTGTAATTCATCTACACCCAAGAAGACCATGTGCATATTGTTAGACAAGCTGGATGGAGGATCCATTCCAATGCACCTGGATGCAATGGAGGCAAGAGTTTGCTTCAGCAAGATGTCACCATGGAGTGCATGCACACCATCATGGACAACCAAGCTTTGCATCAGCTCACCAACTTCACCATCATAAGCACGTCAAAGAGTTGGTCTCAACACAATGGATCTATTGTCAGTGATGTCTTGCATGGCTTGCTTAAGCCATTTTGTCTGACATGAGCATATGTGCATTGTAATGTAATGTATTGTCAAGTGTAAGTTCAAGTGTCTATAGTTGGATGTAACATTCATAGGGTAGATGAAGAGTCATGAGGGTAGATGAACTGTCACAAAGGGGAATGTCAAGGGTCACCCCACCCTTTGCTACAGATAGAGCCTCATAAATAATTTTAAAGGCTGTTGGTCTACGAAGCTTCTATAGGAGTATCTTAGAGAAATATTGGAGAGTATTGTAATGAGCCTTGGCTTATCCACTACGTAGAGCTAGTACATCTCTTTGGAGGAGCAGGCGTTTGTGGCTGGAACGTTCCAGTATTGGAACTGGCAGTTGGATATGAATGTATTGTATGACTGGAACTTACACTTAATATAAAAAAGCCAACACGTTTCATGCATATGTTATATTGTATTCTATGTTAATCAATTTACTCTAAATGATATAGGTATTTGTTTTCTTAGGCATGCTAGTATGGAATATTCTGTATAAGTATGTATGAATCTTTCTGAAATGTATTGTTGGTTTAACAATCAGTTTGGATTGCTCACTAACTTGCTTTCCATCTTTTGATGCATCTTCGCTCATGTGTTCCCTTCCAAGCCACGTACTATTACAGGTTACCAAGGGGCGCACTCACCTCACCCTCAGTGTGTTAGAACCTCTCATGCACCTACCTTACCTTATTGTAGTTGTCACACCCTTACTATCAAGAGAGAAATCTTACTTGCCTCTGTGTGAAATAGCGGTCAAGGCATTACCGTACGACCCACTTCTAGGACTCCTACACCAAACAGTCTAAGGTGTAATTGGGACTTATTATTGGGGAGATCCCCTTGCATGTTGGTGGGTCCAGCACCATCAACATTTTGGCACTAGAATGAGGGCCAGATGACAAGATGACTCCTTGCTTCTATTTTGAATCCATACTCATCTATCATAACTACTACTGATTTTCTCTTCCGGAATGTATGTCCTATGGAAATGATTTCACTATCTCGAAAAACATCTAGGTTAACTTCTCTCACAAAAGATATGATGGTGGAGGCTACGCAGCCTTGGTTAGGCTCACGGTCAACATTATAGGCTCATGCAAAAGACATGGATTTTTTGAAGAATATGTGAGCTATGCGTGTTCATCTACACACTTCAAGGGTACCTAATGCACTAGTGTGCCATGTTGCCCGAAAAATCTATTCATTCTCTTGTTCATCTGGTCACAGAGATAGATGATGATTTCAATTTCTTTGACCATGAAGCACTTGGTCAAGAAATTCTAAAATTACGAAAAGCACCCGATGAATCTATTGATTAGTTTTACACATGCTTTTCTAATCTTGCATATCGATTTCCTGAAGATGAAATTGATTGGGAATTTCTTTATGGAATATTTGAGCATATTCTTCACATATATAAACCTCACTCAACATAGATTGGTGATGGAGTTGTGCAATCATAGGCATGCACAATTGCTGTCACAAGTGACTGTCTGCTTTCACCTCATTAAACAACTCCACCACCATGGAGTGATGTGGGAGATCATGCACACACCTTTGTTGACATATCACATCCTCCCACCCCACCTGGTCTAGATATCTATTCATATTTGGCTTGCAAGCCTCTTGGTTGTCACGTGGATTTGTTCCCTTGACCTTCGTCCTCACGTTTTGTTGATCCTTCGAATTGTACTGTCTTGTGTTCTCCCATTGCGAACTCCTCACCTGCTGTGAATGAGGATAAAGTTGTCGATGGAGTTGATGTTATGCAACCAACTTGCACCATCATTCATGATGAGTGTGTGAGGGAATCTAAAGATGAACTTGTGGTGAAGGATTACTCCCTTCTAGTCATGTCTCATCCACTTCATCCTAATATCCCTTGTGATTCTACCACTACTGATTTCCCTTGTGAAAACCCATTTTCGGATGTTTCTACTTCCGATCATTCACAGGACATGTTGGATGTCATTCTATCATCATAATGTGGAGAGGACACATATTACTTTGGAAATCCATTCAATCTGTCACTTGTCATTTCTAAAAACACATAGGATGAACATCTTTGTTTTTCCTCTAGCCCTCAACCCGATTTATCAAATCATGAGGATGCCGAAAAACATCCTGAATTTTCTGATCTTCGTTGTCATGATCTCTCTTCTTCTTCATCTGATCATGATGTTGATTCAATCAATTTTAATATATCTAAGACACTGGTCTACAATGATCTATATGTCAACGAACTCGAAACCCCACAGACTGTCGAGGCACTTTAGCCTGAGCTTATGGTTATGTTAGGCCCTCGCTGTCCTAGGGTTGGTTTCACTTTGGATCAGGAAATTTTTGAAACACTCAAGGCTCCTCATCACTCTCAACTTTGCATTGAAGATCAACAAGACACCCATATTTCACTTCCTCCACTCAAACTACATGATCCCATCGCTCATGCGTTGGAGGAATCTTAGATAGTAAGCACACATGCACAGTATAAGTGGTCTACCTTTCTCATGTTTGGTTTCATGTCACAATCAAGAGAATGCACACACTCAACATCTGCATGCAGTAGCACAACACCATGGCACCTCCGAAAAGTGCATGACATGTGCTTTCACTCATCTTTGTTCCGTGGTCGCTTGTAAACTTGGAGCGTGTTTGTCTTCACTGTTATATCTTTCTTGTTCACTAGTTCACATAGCTGTCTTGTTCGCAAACCATGTCTTCACCAACATTGGTCAACCAATGTGCCAGTGGCTACATTGGAAGTATCAATTTCACATGATATGGCCCATGCACCATTAGCTTAGGAGTAGGATTAGTCTTTGCTATCAGTCTGTGTGCTTGCATGCTTGTTTTCTTACTTGATTTGTTGGTTTGTTTGTTTACTTTCTTGTTTGCTTACTCAATTTCCTCTTGCTTTTCTTCTGCTTCTACTTTGTTTTGTTGTTAGTTTTCTTGTTTTTCTCGTAGGTTAGTTTTGCATGAAACCATGTATGACTCTTGAAACAAGCTGGGTAAAGTACAAGAGGCCTTACACAACTATCACTACTTGGTTATCTGTCATCTTGCCTCAGTATCAAAATCTTGTTACTTTTGGTCCATGATATGTCGAATGAAAATACATCCCATTTGAAGTGAACCTTGGTGAAAACACAACCCTTGTGCACTAACTAGTATCACCTATTCTAGTTAGTTTTTTTTGGGTTAACGCTTGTCAGCTCAGTCCATTAGAGTAAGGTGAGGGGGAAAACCTTAATAGACACATCAGAGGTATAAGAAACTACTTCTTTGTTGGAACAACCTCTTCTGCTCTCAATAAGTCAAGATCCCTCTTCTACCTCTTAAATGAATAAGTGTTGTGCACAGTTGAAAAAAATGAAAAAATGAAAAGTGAAAAAATTCAAAATGAAAATGATTAAGGCGAAAGAAGAGAAAGGATTCCTGCGCAGAGAGGTGATGCAAGTAACTCCACCGGGGAATTGACTAGGCGCGCTAGTAGTAGATCCATGCTTGTGTTCCTATGTAACACCATCGTGGTACTGTCCAGGCTTGCTAGTAGTGGAGCAACACCAGAGATGAAACTAAGACTGACGACTATAATGTTTGTGCATCAATATACCCCTCAACCCCAATCAAAGAAACTGTGTTGAGTTGGCTTGGAATGTGTGTCAATCGACCAAGAGCTTGGCATATGCTACATCTTACAATCAAGCTAGTGTGAAACGAAGATAAGCTGAGAACTGAACAATACTTCTAGAGGTGTTAGAATTGCTTTTCATGAAAAAGGTCCATTCAGAGAGCTAGAGTTCTACCGTTGTGTCGCCATGTGCTGTAGCAGCTACAAACACCCTCCAAATTTTTTCCTTAGATTCGTTTTGGAGCTGTCCTACCAATCTTTCAAAACAGCATGTACTGTTTTGTCAAGTACACAAGCTCCAATGATTTTATTGCAGAAAGATAGCCTGTTGATCAAACCTTGATGCATTCCCCTCACTGGCTTATCATCTGGACTTGTTCCAGTAGCATGCTGAGTAGCCCCTTCAAGAATTTGCACAAATCTGGAGGGAAACCAACCTTCCCTCTAGAAATTGTGCAATCCTGAATGGCAGTCTGTCGGGCCCCATAATTGCACAATTCTACTAAGAAAGCTTCACCTAGAGAGCACACTTTGGGATGGAGCCGATCAAGTGTCTATTTTGGAATGTGTTTAGGGAATCATACTGGATGCAACGAATGCAAGAGGAAGGTTGTTGACAACATGAAGAAGGAACAAACAAAGTTACAATCTCAAGCGGATCCACTGATGATGAAAGGAACTTTGGAGACTCAAGCTATGAGGCAATCATGCGACATGAATATCACGTGAAGACAGAGAATGGAACAAAGAAGAAGTTTCATGTGATAAAGTAGCAACTCAAGGAAGAACATGAGCTTCACAGACAAGTGAATGAGTTGTAGTAGGAATAGGAACATCAGGGGGAACAACACGCACTCACGGATGAAATTGTGCCCGTACAAGTTATAGATACATCCCCACAACTGCCACAGAGTAGACATGGTGAGAATTATTGTTGATCGCATGCAAGGGATTCAACAGTATGCATGTCATTGTAGGCACACATTCGATCCAACCCATTTAGCACACTCACCAAGGTAAAGACAAGAAGCAAGTCCAACTAGATCTGAACATGTAGTTGACAGTTGATGCACATGACTATTGGCACTCACTGGAATATCAGCACGAACACTATTCATCAGTGCGTTTCCATTTCATCTGCACCCAAGAAGACCATGTGCATGTTGGCAGACGAGTTGGATGGAAGAGCCATACCAATGCACCTAGATGCAATGAAGTCAAGGATGAGACTTCAGTAGATTTAATTGGTGTAGTAACATTCCTTCGAGGCATGTTGAAAAATAATAATGACACTTGCCTTTATCACAACTTTCAATCACAAAATTAAAGGGATGTTCTAATCAACAATTCTGTCACTAGTAAGTTATGTATCTTAATTTGGACAATATCATAAGGATGAAGTTTAATTGTTATATTTCTAAGATTTGAGCCTTTATGGATTTGAAAAACTGTTTTGTAATACTTTGATGTGTCTTTTCTACAAATCCATAGGCATCAATTGAATTTTATGATTTAATTGAAAGTTATGATAACTTTACCAAAACTACATATTTTTTGTCTCTTCCCGCGAGAAAATGTGTATATCGTACCATCTATCCAGTAATTCAAATATAAGTACTTGAGATACTTATGTATATCTTTTGAAATCTCTCAATATTTCACAATATGTTGGAAACCAATTTAAGGAGTATTTAGGAACTTGGACTTCCTTAGAGCACATATCCAAAATTATAGTGAACCAAGATATATTTGAGACAGATTTAAAGAGCATTAAAAAACCATGAATTCCTTGGAAAATATCTTTGAAAATGTAGTGAAACAAGATCTACAATTTTAAGTAGGTATTACTTGAGATGTCTTTGCAATATTGTCCAAGTTCCATCTAAAACCTCCCATAAAAAAGGTTATAAAAAAATTCCATGATGTCATGTTTAGAGCAGCAAAATCCTAGGATTGCGAGCTCTATTGATAGATTTTATGATCCTTTCACCTTAAAAATGATAATAAAACAATAATTGGAGTCCTCTTGAAGACGAAAACCTTCTTTGATAATGAATACAATGTACAAGACAATATTTGATTATTCTAAGACTAGGTCTTCTTGGTGTGTATGTGTGGGTGTGTCAGAAAGGGAGAGAGAGAGAGGGGGAAAAGGAGTACAATCCTAATAAAATGGGACCATGAGGGGTTTTAACCTAGATGACATTTATAACAATAGAAATGTAATAACTCAATATATAAGCCTGAATAATGGGTTTTAGAGTTAAAATGGGGCTTATATAGGGCTTAGCATTTTATGACTAGTCATAAAATCATCTCTTAGTGAGTCATCTTGGTATATTAGGTGAAAGATATTTTGTATTTAACTACTTCATGCAAATTTCCTATTAACATGAGTATCACTCTCATTATCATTGGTAAAAAACATGAATATAGTGCTCAGAAATTGCAACAAGAAATTCTAGTTTAATTTGTCCTTGAATTAAACTATGAATTAAATTCAGATTCTATTCTCATAACAACTTAAAATAGTTAAATTAATTTTATTTAACTTACTTAACTTAGGAAATTCGAGTTGGAAACCTTTTGGAATTCATGTATATGTTCTCCCTACATTGTAGGAATCTAGTGTGAGTTAATTGTGAGTTGTAAAATAGAAGACTCAGTTTCATGAGTCAGTTCAATTAAATTAGTTCTCAGACTGATTGAGAGAACTAATAGTGAGTTAATAGTCAGTGGTAACACTAATGAAATCCACCAATGCTACTCTAGTTAACTTAATATTTACTCATCAGAAAATCATGCATGTCGATTCTAAGAAAGACCTAGTTTAGACTAGAGTGCAAGGATAATGTACTATTTGTTTTAGATTTTTCTGATTTGCACTAATAGTGCATGTAATCAGGAACTGATCCTTGAGGGATTGCACTATTTTTAGAGGATTTATTTACCTTTAAATACAAGCTATCCTTCATAGGAATTACATACTGGAATAGAGACTTGGAGAGCTTGTGAAGAGGCTAATATTTGGCCTTGAGATTGCTTATGAGTCAGAGATTGAAGTTACTGAGAGCTAGGATTGTTCTAGAGAGAACAATCATTGTAATTTCATCTTGATTTTCCGGATTAGTACAAAACAGATATTGGGGATTTGAGATGTGGCTTCCCCCGAATATTTATTGTGTTATGTGCCTTTGATTCTCTTCCTCTATTGATTATTGTTTTCTCTATGTTTATGGGTTGCCACTATAAAGAGTAGAAGTATATTCTTTTCTCTTGCTTTAGCAAATTGCATTAGCTTGTGAATCTACAATATTTGCTACATGGTATTGGAGCAAGATTTCTTTTTGGGCCAAGAGTTTACAGAGAAGATCTAAAAATTATTGTGGAAAATTTTCAGTGCAGATTTGGATTCCTTGGGAAAAGATACCCAAATTCAAAAAAACAATTAGCTGAATTGGAGTTCAAATGAGGGAGATATCGCTGATTTAAAATTAGCTCTCTAGATGATATTTTGAAGTTTTGAGTTTCTAGGTTACTGGTGAAAGTCGAATTTGCAATACATACTTCCAGACCGACAGATGGTGTTCCATGGGTTGAGGCTTGAGTATGCCTTGGAAGGAGGCTCGAATTTCATAGCCGGGAGGGACAAGATGGAGGTTGTGCTAGAGGACAATGGCTTGAAGGAATTTGTTGAACAAGAGATTCCTAAGCCAATAGCTACTGATGCACAGAACATGGTCGAGTGGAAGAAGTGTGTGGCAAAGGAAAGGTGGATAATTCTTGAGGTAGTTCGAGATCATATTGTCTCAATTCTCCATGGAAAGGAAATCCCACATGCTATGTGGAAAACATTGACGAACTTGTATCAGAATGGTAGTGATCAAAGGAAGTTGGCACTGATAGATAAACTTTGTAAAATCAAGAGGGAGAAAGGTGAGATGATTCCAAAGTACTTGACCAAGTTCACTTAATGTTAGGATGAAACTGGAAGTGTTGGAATCATGGTTTTCGAGGAGGATATGGTGAGCCTTGCTCTTCTTGGACTCCCAAAGAGTTGGAATATTTATTAGGACTCTGTCAATGGTTGGGAGAAGCTGTTAGATTTGGAATGACTATGGTCATATTTGATGCAGGATGATATCAGGAGGAACACTAGGGATGGCTCTTCATTAGAGACTGATGATGAAGAGAACTGTGCCTTAGAAATTAATGCGAGGAAGGGGAAAGGTAAAATTTCTCGCTCCAAATCAAATTCTTATCATTGATGTAATAAGAAGGACATGATGAAAGTTAAATACTTTCATTTTCAGAAGATGGGTCACTTTGCTACAAATTGTCCATTGAAGAAGTCCAAGGAGAAGTCCTCAAGAGGAGCAGTGGGTGAGGCTTTTGCCTCCCAATTCAAATTTTAATTTTCCCTCATTGCATGCATGATGTCTTTAATTATGGGAAGTATCTGGTACTTATATAGTGGAGATTATTTCCACATGACTGGCGACAAAGAGTTATCTAGTGAACTTGAGGAGAAATATCTCAAGATGCATATCGAGATGGGTGACGATTGTAAGCATATTGTTAATGGTGTGGCCATTATTACTTTTCAGAGGGAGCATGTGGCTCCTCTCACCTTGAAGAATGTTATGCATGTGCCCAAACTAACGAAGAACTTGGTATCCATTGCCATGCTTGAGAATAGAGGCTATGATGTGATCTTTTCAAAAGGAAAGGTGTTCCTTCAACACATAGCCACAGGTCAAATAAAGAAGATATGGATTTGAGTTCAAAATCTCTATATGATAGAGGTAGAGGATTGTGTTGCTTTGAGTTCAAAAGTGGAAATTATGTTGAGTCGAGACATCAGCGAGATGTGGCATAGGAGATTGGGCCACTTGCATCATGGGGCTTTGAATATATTGCAGCTAATCTCTATTGGTCTTCCCAAAAGTACACTTGAGAAAGTTGATACATGCAAGGGTTGTACTTTGGGAAAATACACCAAGTATTCCTTTGGAGATAGAGACATTCAAGAAGAGTCTATTATGGAGAGATTCCATTCAAGTGTGTGTGGACCATTCTCGATAGCATCCATGACCAAACAAAGGTATTATGTTATATTCGTTGATGACTATACTTGTAAATGCTTGGTATTTTTTACACGAAAAAAGAATCAAATTTTCACAAAGTTTTGTGAGTTCAAAGAAATGGTAGGGAATGAGTCTAGCAAGAAGGTTAAAGATTTACGGAGTGATAACAGTGGTGAGTATGTCTCCAATGAGTTTAATAACTTCTATGCAACAGGAAGGATTAAAGGAGAGTTGACGACACCCCATAACCCTCAACAGAATGGGGTTGCCGAGAGGAAGAACAGGTGTATTGTAGGGGAAGCAACGACGATTTTGCATGATCAGGGCCTACCACTACACTTATGGGCTGAGGCATGAAACATAGTCGTATATGTTCAGAATCGTAGCCCACATCGAATACTTGAGATGAAGACACCATAGGAGGCTTATTCTGGTAAGAGGCTAGATGTTGGTCAGTTCAGAATTTTTGGGTCATCGATTTATTGCTATGTGACCAAATATGAACGGAAGAATCTTGAGCCAACAATAGAGTTGGGGATATTTCTGGGGTACACTAATACCTCACACAACTATTAGGTGTACATGCCGATGATTTGGATGACAATTGTTCACAGGGATATTAGGTTCGATGAGGAGAAGGCCATGTGAGTATCCCCTGAGAGGGAGCTTGAGCCACATGTGGATGAGGATGTTTTACCTCCTAAGGTTGAGGGGTCTCAGATTGATGCAGAGAAGCCACATGAAGAGGTTTAGAGAGTGGAGATATCCACTCAGGCAGAGTCTTCCAGAGAGGGAAGAAAGCACACTAGAGAGGCTGAGGGATTGTTGGATGATGCACGGGAGAATGTGGGAGCACCCTATTCTCAGTGCAGACAGAGGAGGTCACTAGAGAGGTACACTAGATACATGGCACTTATGGGTGCATGTTTTGTGATAGAGCCATCTTCCTTTCAGGAAATAACGCAGTAACCGGTTTGAGTTGATGTGATGTTGGAGGAGTATCATAGTTCAAAATAATGTTTGGGATGTGGTCCTGAGACTGGAGGACAAGTCATCTGTGATCTCTTGTTGGATTTACAAGGTAAAGTAACCTACAGATGGTAGTGTGGAGAAGCATAAGGCTAGGTTTGTCGCCTGTTTATTTTCACTAGTAGAGGAGATTGACTATGATGAGACCTTTGCTCCTATTGCATGGTACTCGTCAGTCATATCTCTTTTGGCACTATCAACATAGATGGGTTGGAAGATCCATCACATGGATGTGAAGACTTTCTTCCTCAATGGCATGATTGAGGAAGAGGTGTACATGGAGCAACCAGAAGGTTTTGAAACCTTGGACCATGAGTCACATGTATGCTGACTCAAGAGAGTGATGTGTGGCCTAAAGCAAGCACCCCATTCTTAGTACACTAGGATAGATAGCTACTTCACTAGGTTGTGCTTCACAAATAGTGAAGCGGATGTGAACCTATAGCACATAGTGGTGGAAGGTAAGCTATTGATCATTCTACTTTATGTACATGATCTCATACTGACAGGTGATGAGAAGCTCATTAAATCTTGAAAGGAGGGCCTTGCAATAGAGTGTCAGATGAAGGACATGGGGCTCATGCATTACATTCTTGGCATGGAGGTATGGCAGGGAGATGGGGAGTTGTTTGTATCTCAGGGAAAGTATGCCAATGAGATCTTCAGGAGATTCCGCATGGAGAGTAGGAGACCCATGGAGAGTCCGCTAGCTGGTAACTAGACGAAGGAGGATGCTACTTCAGGGGAAGTAGTGGAAGCTACTATTTATAGATACCTCATGGGTTCACTCATGTACTTGGTGAAAAAATGAATGGATATGTGCTATCCAGTTAAACATCTCAGTCAAGTGATAGTGAGGCCTACCAAGATGTATTGGAAGGCGGAAAATCATGTATTGAGATACATAAGAGGCACTACTCAGTTTGGGTTGTGGTACTAATGGACAGAGGAAGTGAAGCTTCAAGGCTTCACCGATGTAGATTGCATAGGGATTCCATCTGACAGGAAGAGCACATCAAGAGGGATATTTAGTATTGGGTCATCTGCAGTTTCTTGGTATAGAAGGAAACATAGATCCGTTGCACTCAGTTCAATGGAGGCAGAGTACATGGCTGCAAGATAGGAAACATATGAGGCTATTTGGATGAGGAAGATATTGGTTGGTTTGTTTGGTCAGCAGATGGATCTAACAATGATTGTGATAATTAGAGTTCTATCAAACTCTTTGAAAATCTAGTGTTTCATGATCGGTCCAAGCATATTGATATTTAGTATCATCATCTCAAAGATTGTGTATTGAGGCAGATCATGTTGTTAGATTCCATTTCCACAGAGAAGAAAGATGTTGAAATATTGACAAATCAAGATGTAAATTCGAGTTTCACAAAGACATGATTCGGGTAGCTGATAATCCATTTCTTGCTGAGAGGGAGTGTTGAGAAATGGAAACAAGAAATTATAGTTTAATTTGTACTTGAATTAAACTATGAATTAAATTCAAATTCTATTCTCATAGCAACTTAAAATAGTTAAATTAAGTTTATTAAACTTTCTTAACTTAGGAAATTCGAGTTGGAAGTCTTTTGGAAGTCATGTATATGTTCTCCCTACTTTGTAGGAGTCTGGTGTCATTTAATTGTGAGTTGAAAAATAGAAGACTCAGTTTCATGAGTCAGTTCAGTTAAATTAGTTCTCAGGGAACTGATCCTTGAGGGATTGCACTATTTTTAGAGGTTTTATTTCCCTTTAAATACAAGCTATCCTTCATAGGAATTACAGATTGGAATAGATACTTGGAGAGCTTGTGAAGAGGCTAAGCTTTGGCCTTGAGATTTCTTATGAGTTCGAGATTGAATTTGCTGAGTAATGGGATTTTTCTAGAGAGAAAAACCATTGTAATTTCATCTTGATTTTCCAGATTAATACAAAACAAATAGTGGGGTTTGGAGTTGTGGGTTTCCCAGGGTATTTATTGTGTTTTGTGCCTTTGATTCTCTTCCTCTATTGATTATTATTTGATTGATGTTTATGTGCTTCCATTTTAAAGAGTATAAGTAGATACTTGTCTCTTGCTTTAGAAAATTTCATTAGCTTATGAATCTACATGATTTTCTACATATAGGTTAGTATGTTGCCTATATTTCTAAATAATAGTCCAAACAAGCTTGAAATATGACTCCAATTTTTTCAATATTAACTATTCAATTTTGACATTGTTTACTACAATACTCAAATAGATAGTAGTGATATTTCACTTATTTTTCCTAAATATTTCATGAACTTCTTTGTGAATGTTTTGATTCTTTTAATATATGTTTGAATAACATGATGTCACCAAATACTAGCCCAAATTCATGTTTTTACCTAGCTTCTATTCTTGTTTTTAATCTTCTGAGTTAATTGATGATAAGGAGTGATGGGGAAAAATTAATATGCTTTCAATTCATTGTATGATGCATTATAATCATGCTTTTATGTGTGCACATGGGTATGCAAATCCAATGCATATTTATACACACATGTATACACATATGGATGTGTGTGTGGGTCATATAATATCCATTAAATTTTTATGAGCATAACATATTATTGAACACACACATATGTGCGCGCGCGCACACACATGCATTATCCATTGAATTTGGATTGGCATGAAATATCATTTCATTTTCTCATAATTAAATTTAATTATCACTCAGCTGTGTATGCATTGATGTATGAAAAGATAAAATATGAATTAAAATTCAATAAGCATTGCATATTGTTGTATTTTCTCATATTTTAAATTAATTAACAATTAATGCACTAATTCAACATTAAAATACCTGAATAGATTATTGGTGTTTTTTGGAGTACCTCACTCCTTGGGGTAGTAGTACATAGGGGACCAAGTACATCACACCGAAATTGTGGTATCACCCTTCTATACAACCAGTAAACTAATATTGAACCTCTTTAGATCCATTTTGGGTCACCCCTCCTAATTTTTGGGGGATTTTTATCTCCAAAAGCTTTATATTTTAGGGAGACGAGGAAAACAAATCCTCCAATTTTTCCTTAGAATACCACTTGGGCTTAGTTGATAGTTGACACTTTAAACCCATCTACCAAAAGTCATGTTTGCCAATTTATGCAACTCTATCCTTCTTATATATAGTTATTTCCTTTGATAAGTCTTATTATGTCTTTGATGCTAAATATCCAAGGAAGCTAAGAATTCATCCTCTTCATCCTCATCGTGCATGGAGTCCTGACAATTTTTTTGTTTCCTTTTGTCTTTAATATTTCAAGGGGTCCATATCTCACGTATTTATTTTTCTACCCAAATACTTTTAAATTTTCATTATTAAGGTGCAACCAATCTTTGTCTCTTACTTAGAAGTTATTTTTAAATCATATGTTTATCATGTTTCGTACTATATTTCTCTTGATACTTCTTCATTTTATTTTGAAACCATAGGTGTATTTGTTGTATGATATCTATGAAATTTTTTCCCTTGAATCCATAAATTGAGGTTATTACGTCTTATTAAATATTTACTTATACAATATCCATTGGAGTTGGTCATAAATATTCAAAATATATCTCAATAAGATACCTTTCAATGGAAGTGTGGAAAACTCTATTACAATAATGTTGTGTGTGGAGACTTTTTAAAGGAAGAGTGGACACATTTATAGTAGGAATGTTATACGTAAACCAAATTTTCACCAATTTCCTCATAAGCTTTTAATTCTAACCTCTCAAAATATGAACCAAAGTCTTATTGAATATCTTTTTCTACCCATTATTTTGTGTGTGAAAGGTAGTGTATGTATTTAATTTAATATGTAGCTTATTCAATAAAGTCCAAAATACATTGAGAAATATAATATCTCTATAAATAATTATTCTCCTTGGAAACCTTAAAGTGCATCTAAACCCTCTTAAATAACATGTTTGTAACTTGCTGTGAATCACTTTATGGTGTTCTTACAAGCCATTAAAATGAACATTTTATTTAACCCATCTAGAATTCCATTCAAATATTCATGTCATCTTCTTGTCAACATAAAAATCCCAACAAATTCCATATATATGCTTTCCTTTGGCCTTATAGGGACTCAAAGTGCATGTTATAGTTGTTTATCCTATTACTAGGCTTAATAGTACAACATAAAATACATTCTCTAATAAATCTAACTACTTTCCGCTTTAGAAAATAAACATACGTATACAAGTTAGCCATGATTCCTTTGACACTTAAACGTACAACAAGATTGGAAGTGCAATCATCCTTTATTAGTGGGATAGTTTGATACTTTTGTACATAAAGCTTCCTCAGATTGTAGAGTAGTATATCTTGGATATGGTGGTCAACATTTTCATGTTCTATTTTTCCTTTTAGCTACTAATACACCCCATTTAATTCCTCATCTTCAATATAGTACTCTACATATGCTTCATGGAAGAATGGATTTATGTGCATAATAGGTTCCAATGATGTTGGTGTTAGTCATCTAGATAGAAAAATCCAACCAATTTGTTGGTTAAGCCCTTCTTATGTTTAATCACTAGACTAAATTCTTGTAGAAATCTCATTCTTTTATATTGTATTGCTTCTTGGAGTTTACTTTGATCATACAATTATCACAAAGGTTAGTGATCAATATCGATGATGGTATCCTTACCCGACAAATAATGCTTCCACTTCTTCATTGCTTTCCCAAAGAATATATATCCTTATCATATGTAGGGAATTTTAGTCCCACTCCATTGAATAGATTGAAATTATAGAAAACCAATATCTCCTTTAGTTCTAATACTACTTCCACATCATACTCACGAACATCATTTTTTTTCAAGACTCTTATAGAACTTACGTATAATTATGAGCAAGGTCTAACTAGTTTTTTAATTCATTTCCTAAAACAATTCTTGTTGGTTCTTTCCCCACCATAAACTCTTACCACTAGTTGTTATAGCATGAAGTGGGGCTACCACAGATGAAAATTACATAATGGACTTTCATAAATATTAGGATGCTACCATGAAAATCCTGACCTTTGTGATCTATATCTTGGAGAATTAATAACCAAAAGGTTTGAATTTCAAGAGTGGAGGAGAAAAAACATAAAAATATACCATGAAACTAATCACAAGAGCATTGATAAAAATGCGCAAACTGAATGCAACAAACAAATGTTAAAAGAGAAAGAAAGAGTTGGAAAAGAAGGATTCCACTAAGAATAACCATTAAATGCAATGACCTAAACTATGGAACCTCTCCTTCCCAATCTTAAATCTCTTTTTATTTCCATATTATAAAGTGTCTTGTTCATTAATTTAACTTTAAGTATGATTCCATTAGCTACATATCTATCAAGTTCACTTTTACATACAAATAAGGATTTACGACTTATACATCCAAACATATACTATAACCCCCATTAATACTTAGATAAAACCTCCTCCTTAAAAATTTATTATCCTCATCATTCACCCTTGTTATGAATAAAGGCACCCAATATGTTTAATGTACCATTATGATTACAATATACCATGAGAAAATGAAGAGGAGATTTTTGTTATTAACCCATAACCATGGGTTTGTGAATGGACCATTACCATCATGACTACAATATTCCTAGTGCCAGTGGAAAGTGGTTCACCCATAATCATGGGCTTTTAGATGATCCATAATAATCATGATTATAATATGTTGTATCGAAATGAAG
The DNA here is from genome assembly GCA_000404065.3 of Pinus taeda. Taxonomy (NCBI): domain Eukaryota; kingdom Viridiplantae; phylum Streptophyta; class Pinopsida; order Pinales; family Pinaceae; genus Pinus; species Pinus taeda. Next base: position 49,309 of record APFE030290135.1, read on the forward strand.
ACAATGTTTTTGTGTGTTTCCCATAGCCATGGCTTTTTGGATGACCCATACCTGAGTTGGTAGTGGAAGTATTAGAGACGGTTTTTGTGTGGTTTACCCATAACCATGGTAATAGTAAGTTTGTATATGATCCATAACTCGGTTGGAAATAGAAATATTGGAGAATTTTTTTTGTGTGGCTAACCCATAACTATGGGTTTATGAATTACCTATGAACCTATTTCTTATTTCATTTTTGTAGTGGACCTCTAGCTCTAATTTTGTTTGTAACATTTGTTACAATTGTTGAAATTAGATTCTATTGAGTACCCATTTGAGATATTGAAGATACCATACCATTGGTATAAGATATTGGTTTTTATTGTAGGCCATAGAGAGAGAAAATTATTCCTAAAACTCAAGGTATGCACATTCATATTGATTTGTAGACATACCTCACTTTACTATATGATATCTCTTAAACTAGGAAATGAAATGAAATTCATAAGAAAACCCATTTTATCTAAGAAGAAAATCATCTAGAATGAGATATAATACACCCTATGAATTCTATGTAGAGGGTATGGTAGTTATATAGATTGTTTTGAAGATGGTTGTCATTCTATCCATTATTTTGCTTTGATGGTAACTATAAAATTGTAGATAAGGTAAGATACAAATGAAATAAGGTTAGTCAAGTTTCTAAATGATGCATGTAGATGTCACATGAAGTTCCCATAGAGTACTAACCTGCTTCAATACCAATGACATAGATTGGTGAGCTCTACTATTCCACCAAGAATGTTGCAACTCCCATAGGCTCCTCAACTCTATTTATCAACCCAGGGTTTGTACAAACTTAGAGGTGACAATGCTATATACATAGTAAATGGAATTCTACTAATGCCACCCTCAACTAGGTCATTTGATCATTAGGTATCCAGGACCATTATTCTACTGAACTAAAGAAGATTAGCTACTGAAAGAATAATTAAAAATATAGTCCTAGTGCAGAGAAAGTAAATTCTTTTCAACTACAACTTGTAAATGCTAATGATTCAATTCATGAAAGAACAAAAGAATTATGACATATGTAGAAAGGAAACTACCCTAATTGCAATCAACCATCTAGATATCAAATTCCCTTGAAAATAGAAGATTATCCTACCAATTCACAACTCAAGAATTCATGCATCATTTATCTAATTGACACTTGCAGATTAAGTAATGTCCTAATTTCCAATTATGTGATGAAGGAACTAATGTTATTTTCTCTTGCAGGAAGGAAATGGAATGGATGGAATGGCCTAAGTGGTACCCCTAATCATGGATTCTAGGTTTGAGTGTCAACCTACTCCTAAACTAAGCTAAACTAGCATTACAGGTCAAAACAAGGGAAAAACAAGCTACTATAGGTGTGCTACAAGAAGTAGCTATAGGATTCCTATATTGCTATAGGAAGTCCTGAAATGCTACCAGAAGTTTTTCAAGAGGGTTTGGAGGGTAAGGATGATGGGATAAAGTGATGGCAAGATGGATGGATGTTGTGGGGAATTGATGGAGGGTGACAAACAACCCTATCCAAGCCCAACACTTTAGGAAGGCTAGCTAATTTAGGCTAAGAGGGTTGCTAATGGTGACCTAAAAATAGAGTTCAAGAACATTGGCTGGAATTCATCACAAGAGAGTGGAGAAAACCTGTGTGGAGATGGTCAAAATATCACTTTCCTACATATCCAACAGTCCTACAACATCACATGCACATGTTCTTCTTTTCATTTTCCAAATATTACAATTAATGGTGGAAAACATGAGTTGAATTCGGAAACTATCTAACTGATGCTAAGAACTTGATCTATGCAATGATTTGAAAATGGAATGTACTTGAATAAAGGGTGCAAGGTATCCATTACCAATAATTTTAAATGTGCAAAAAACTCCAAGGTTAACTCTGAAAATGTGAGAACTTCTTATTTTTAATACAGAGATAGATTGTAGGGGAATTTACCGGATATGTCACCTCTAAAGAGAGGATGAGTTCCAAAGGCTGCTTGGCCCTCTACAGGCTATGCCTAAAGAAATAATAGAGGTAAACACTCAGATGTCATTAAAATACTCATGTTTGAAGCTTGATGTCTTGCAGAATAAAACAAATAAGTTTGAGCAGCTGTTTAGGTGTTTATGTGTGAAGGCAAGTTATTTAAATTTGTTTTTTAACACATTATATCAGTTTAGCATGATCTCTTCAGAAAATAATGACACAAAGATGATGAAGCAGTTCACCCCTCCCGGGCTACATCTGTTGGACCAAGCCTCCCAAAATGGGCTTGTCCTCTTGTATTAAGAACCTGTAAAGGCTAATACAAGTAAATAAGTGCCTCTGAAGGCAAATCTAACTCTAAAAGCAGAATCAAAAGATAGGAAATAGCTAAGAATTCTCTTCCCAAAGTACTAAACAGTGAAATTGTACCTTAAATAGTACTTTCTCCAAATGGCCCTAGTGGCCCTTTAAACTTCTATGAAGAAATTTGAGGTGAAGATGACCTCCAACAGTTTTTAAACCTTTTCCATGGACTCAGAAGGTCGAAGACAGTATAAGTAGGCTTTTGAATCATCGAAAATAGATGAATATAGCCCCTAAATAGCTCAAGCACTGGAATGGCCCTGGTAGCCCTGAAAGCTGTTGGAAATAATACTGAGAGGGGGGGGGGGGGGAATCAATATTATCAAATCAATATAACTTTTTCATTTCCATATTAAGATTCATATACGCTACTTCAGTTAAGGCAAACCACGTGTATATGCAATTGTGTGTAATGCAACAAACGTATATCTAGTAAACTTATGATTCAGTTAGTTGATCCTTAATGAGTGCATCAGAACATTATTAACCATATGAATAGTAAACAGGAGTAGTAAAACATAATAGATCATCACACATAATCAACACTCATGAACACCAAGATGTAAGATGGAAACCCAATGTGGGTGAAAACCACCTGCTGCAATTTGTCTCTATCTTCTTTTAATAAGAAACTTCTTTTTACAATATTTCTGTAGTGGTGCAGTCTTATACCAGTATGCAGGTTTCTACCTAAAGAAGGCTACAACCTTCTCTCATTCTCCAGCTTCTCATGGAAGGGAACTGCAACCCCCTTAGCTCCTGTACTAGCCAATCCTTTTACTAGTACGTAGGTGTCAGCCTACTGAATGCTCCAACCTTCACTCGTTTTCCAGCTGCTACTGGAAGGGAGCTACCACCACCTTAGCTCTTGTACTAGCTAATGTACTAGTACATAGGTGCCGACCTATAGAAGGCTACAAACTTCTCTTTCTTCCTCCAGGTACCACGCTTCATAAATTTTCAGACTGGATACTTCTGAAGCACAACACCATAATCTGAAGGCCATGTTTCATCCAATTTTCATATTAGACCCATCAATATCATTGAAGCACACAATCAATCAACACTAGCATCATCAATCTCTGAATCACTGAAACCCTGTCAACACACTACAATCACCAGAACACAGAGCAGAACACAGAACTCTGCAACAACATTCAGACTGTATCATCAAAAATCATGCATCTGAGTGCATACGCTACTTGGAAGAGCTGAACCAGCGTGTATACACAACTTCACCAAAGTGAACCAACGTATATGTCAATAATTACTTACTTATAACTTGTTGCACTTCCTGACTTCAGACATACCTAGATTATGACATATACAAGGATAATATGTGTGTTAGCAACCAAATCTAGTCCATCGAATCACATAAATATAATTCATTATGATCCTGATCCATTATTAGATCTCATCCATCAACATTGAAGCTAAACACAATCAACCAAATTGAATGTGAAAAATACTGACACCAGTAAATAGTCATCAGAACTCATCAACAACCAGAACCACCTGTAACTTCAAACATCATAGCTCATATGGTATACACTACTTAGATGTATCTAACCTTCGTATGTACATGCTTTTATCATAGTCAACTAGCGTATACATCTGTAAATATTCATTCATGATTTGCAGCTATTCCAAACTTGATTTATACCCAGATCATAATATTTACATAACATTACATGTGTCAGTATACAGATCTAGAATAAGTAAGATCAAACTGTATAGAGATGATTCATTCCAAGCCATTAGATCCCGATCTATCCTTAGATTTTGTTCTCCATCAACCGTTGAGATTCCTCCTGCATACTGGATCTCATACTTCATTAGATATTCAATATTTTCTGAATGCGTTTGCCTAATGATCTTCCTCTCCTTTTATAGTCTTAGGCCTTACTTAATACCATGGTCCAAAACCATTTAGAACCAATACTAGGGACCCAATACCTGGGTTCAACACTTCGGACGCAATACTAAGGTCCAAAACCATAGTTCTAAATACCGCGGACCCAAAAATAAGCTTTCCCACATGTATGCACTTTTCCATGCATGAAAGTGCGTGCATACGCATACACGACTTTTGATCAACAATCCCGTGTGTATACGCGCCTTTGTATATAGTGAACCTATGTGTATAACATGCGTGAATACCCTACTTGGTATATAGCGAACCTGCGTATATACGTGAATTGGTATATAGTGAACCTGCATGTGTACACGACTTGGTATATAGTGAACCTACGTATATATTTTTCTTTCTTCATTCTTTGTAGTATGATCATCAATGCTTTACTACTGACCCGCTACACTATGATTTGTCATCTGTGTGAGTTGCCATCAAGGACAACACTTGTATCATAATGCTAACAATCTCCCCCTTTGGGCTTGATGGCAAAGGTAACTTGTCATACTGGGAATTGTTATCTTAATGAGTTGTCATTGTTCATTACATCTGAACTGATTCCTTTGAGTTGTCTTGCATCCCATGTATTCTATTACATCTGATATCTCTTTTGTAGATTCTGATACCAGATTCATCTAGTTATATATAAGTGAGTTGTTCTTCTACGAGTGGGTTGCCATCAAGTACAACAAATGCATCATAATGCCAACAATCTCCCGTTTTGGACTTGATGGCAAAAACACCAGATCACTCTCCCCCTTTGACATCAAGGGAAAAGGGCAGACCAAGATATTTTCTTTCCTTGATAAACATTCCATTGTCCATACTCCCCTTGAGTATCTGCTGAAATCTCTGAATGAGCTCCCCCTTTGTATATGCCAAGGTGTACCAATCTGTCCATGCTCCCTCTGAGTGTAAGCAAGGTCTGCAAAAGGATGTTCTACCAGAAGAACATGACTATCATAAATGACCTTCCCATCACCAAAGACTCATACATACATCCATCTCCTAACCCAGTTGGGATATACCAATATTGAATCATCCACCCAACCAAGTGGGGATACGCCAGATACTAAAATGTTTGTACACGACTGAAATATCACATCATCCTTCCCATGCATAGTGGGGGTACAAATTACATCATATGACCAAAAGGGATTCATCAAATGACTACAATAGATAGAGACAAACTATTACATCATGAGTCTTGATATGACCTTTAAATGACATTTAAAACAGAGACCAGTCATCTAAATAAGATCATGGTATTCATCGGAAACTATCATAAACCATGTATTATCTGCTCCATAAGCATATGTCAATAGCATCTTGACCAACAACCTGTATATGTTCATTAGTGTATAAGTCACCAACCTATAACAAGGTATGTCTGCATCAACTTCATCCTTTTGAACAGAATTTTGCATATGACATACATAATCATTCACATTATATCATATGTGAAAAATACCATAGCCACACCATCAACATCAAGATCTGCATGGTCCAAGTATTATCACTTGGGAACATCTGCATCAATCAACATATGTAAGTATCAACCTATCATCATATAGGTAAAAAATCATCATCATCATGTCTCCTATTAGATACCTACACCAATAGGTTTCATCTTTCATGATTGGCAAGGGAAGTGCCAATATGATCTACTTTGGTGATGCAAAGATCTCATATTCTTGTGGAAGAAGTATACTTGTTTTGGTTGATGCTGCCCTACTTCTGGATGGGTGATCCAACAGCCTAAGCTGGGTCATGCCATGTTTCAATTTTGTTATAGATTAGAGAAAGAAACCTGTCCAAACAGCTCAATCTTGGCAGGTAAAGTAGATAGGTAGTGAAAGAAGGTTCCCAACTGTTTAATTTGGGACCTTGGAAGCAATAAGGGTAGCTTTAGATAGAAGATCAAAATAAAGCCAAAGGAAAAGAAAAGGCACAAAAGGGTTTGCAAATCTAAGTGCACCCTCCTTGGAGTAACAAAAAATGCTAGGCAATAGAGTGGGTAGGTAGAGGAGGTTGCAGAAAGTTTGGTTCATGGCACTGCATTGGCCTGAAGCAAAGGTAAAAACATGGTGCCAGTACAAATGGCCTATTTTGCAGCAGTCTTGCAGAAGCCTAATGGAGCATGTCTAACTTCCAAATCACCCCCTATCACATTCATAACTTACATCCCTATGCCACCCATGTACATAAAGAAAATCAAAGTCTTTTGTTGGTTCTAGTTTCTTTAATAGACACATTTCTGGTGCAAAAATTCTTTTCATTTTGATCTACTTCCCCAAAACTAAGTTAATTTCATAAAAAGAGCTTAGTATTCTACCTCCCTCATCCACCCCTTTTCATCCATATTAACTACTAACCTATCATTATGTAACTCCTTATACCCCCTATTCCCCCTATTACTATGTAAAACTTGGCAAAAAACCCAAAAAATCTATGTATCCCCTTCCCTGAGCATTATAGCTCTATGTATGACTTTGAAGGTCTTCAAGCGCTAGAACATTTAAGCGCAACCCAAAGAGCGCCAAAGAAATAATCCTAGGGATTAATCCGAGATTTGCTCGGATTAATAGCCTTAAACCCACTTTGTAAATGAACCTTTGGAAAAACCCATTTAACCCGTAACGCTGAAAAAACCAGAAAAACCCACTTTTTTCCAAAGTTCGGCCAGGAACGAATTTCAGAAAAAAATATATTTTATCCTTCCCCCCAGTCCGTATTACCCGTGCATCTTATCGATCCATCGATCGTCGAATCTGGGCCTTCCCATCCGATGGCCCACATGATATCGGACGGGCATCCGCAACCGAAAGATACCTTCTGAGAAACTGTCAGAGGGTGACGTTAAGCCTCTGCCACGCGTCACCCTTATATTCTCTCGAAGCGCCCTCTGACAATACCGTGACCGTATGGAAGGCGGTCCGAGAAAACCCGCTTACCACTCTGTAAGACCGCTTGCCCACGCCAGCGCCACACCCGCCCACGTCACTTCCACTTGGCGCCCTGTCAGCACCCCCGACCACCAGAGCTCCTACGTGTCCGCCACCTGTGCAATCCCCGTGGACCACTCACAGACTGCCACGTCACCCGGTGACGTCATGCTGACGTCACCCGACCCTGACCCCACCTGATGACGTCATGCTGACATCATCCAAAAAGCGCGCCAATAACCCAAAAGTCCATATTTTAGCTGATTTTCTCGTTTTTTCTCATTTTCGCTGAAAGAACTATTGCTCTCCTCTGCATGAAAATTACGTCCATCTGCCGCCAACCTACTGAAATCGACCTGAAGAATGCTACCGCCTACAACCCGCCTGTATTTGTCACCATTGCCGGCAATTCACTAGGTATTTACCCAGAGCATCCCTTCAGAGCTAAGTTATGTCCATATTTCTCCGGAACTAAATTTACAAGAGTAAGACAACCTGTTTTTCCAGCAAATCCCTGGAAAAACAAGAATTCCTCATAGGTGCAGGGTCGAATTTCACCTGCTGAACCCATATACAGTCACCCTTCCCCAAATTCCCACTATGTCCGCGCATTCGTGGACTGTAAACCTAAAAGGCATAATTCACAAGGAAAATAGAGTTGCCAGCTCCTGCAATCCCTCAATTAACTCTTGTTAAGAATTCTGCACCATTGTCACCATAGTTGCCTCATTTACCCTTACAATTGGCTTTACTTCTGCAAAATTAGCCCTCTGTGGTCTCCTGCCCGCTAAAACCAGTTTAGCACCAAGTCATAACTACTACTTAGCCATGGAGACACCAGTAGTCCTGAATGTTCAACCTCTGAATGCCCCACACAGAGAGCTAGAGTGGAAAGCCCTAGGTGATAAAGATTACCAGATGTTAGACTCCATGCCCATGACAGCCAAGTTCAATATTCACCTGATGAATGAATTAAAGGCTCAATATATCAGTGGGGCTGAAACCTTAGGAATTTGGGATTCCCACATACCCATTTACAACCTCCCTCAAGTCAATGTCCTCCCAGACCTGATAAAACAATGCATGTCGAGCTATGACCCCTATCAGAGAGCCGTCCTCAGCCCCTCAGTCTCACTATTGTTCCATATCACCCCTAAGGCCATCAATGAAATGCTCCACTTTCACACCACAAAACCCCTAACTCCTCTCTCCAGCCATGATTTGATAACGAAAGGGGGCAATTTGTCCAGTGATCAGATTGCCAGGGTTAATCAATTGTTTATTCAACCTCAATATCAATCTATGACCACTACCCTTCCCATAGCATATCCATATCTTAATGAGCTGGGAAAAATGATGGTAGATTTGATCAGTTACATCCTGGGTTATGGGACATATGAGGATGTGGATGAAACCATTATGGCAATGCTGTCCATTTTCTCCCTAGGGATGCCTCCTGCGGTACATTATGATTTTACCACTTTTATTGCTAATAAGATTCATGAGCAATTAATGAATCTGGAGAGGGAAAAGGTGTTTAAATACACCAGGTACATATATCATTTATTCTTGTTCTATCAACCTGATGCCTTCCCTGTCCCTCTAAAAAAGCTAGATGCCCAGGGAAGCCTAAGGTCGGTTGTGTTTTGGTCTTCAGTTTTCCATCTTCTGCCTTATTCACCTTACACCTACTGTGAATTTATTGATCTTTTGATTCATCCAGCTATGATCTTGTTTTTGGGTGTCCCTCCTCCCAGATTGACAGATGAAATGCAGAGAATTCTTCAGATATGAAAGGCCTACAACATTGGTGATTGGTACTTCTACCAACACCATACAGTAATTAGAATATATGGCTATGAGCTGAATCCCTACAGGTTGCAGAGATATGTCCCTATGAGACTCTTTGCCCTAGAGTACTTTAGGAAGTTTGGAAATGCAGACTTTGTCCATTTCCAAAGTAAAAGCAAGAAGGTGCAACTAAAGGTGAGGAATCAGCTGGGCCCCTTTTTGTACAATAAGAAGGAGGAAGGATGGAAGGAACCTGATAGGATTCTAGAGACCCGCAGACTGCAAACCAGTTTCAAGTGGGTGCCTTATGACCCTAAACACTTCATTTCCCTTAGGAAAATAAAATATAAATTGGGTGGCTATGTTCATGTGAAACTGCCTCATATTGAGAAGTATGCCAATGCCCTAAGCTGGAAAGAAGGCACCTTAGAAGAACCAATTGGTAAAGAAGAAATGCTAAGAAGAGAAACAAGCAATCTCGAGAAAGAGTCTGACTTGGAACATTGTTGCCAGGTTTCTTCCTCCTGTCAAAGGCAAATTGGAGCAGCTGCCTCATCTTCCACAGCCCAGCAGCAAGCAGCCAAAATTGCCCAACAAGAAACAAATAAAGATAAGGGAAAGCAGGTGGAGCAGGAACAGCCACCTCCTACAACAGAGCAACAAACAGAGCAGCAAGTAGAAAAGGAGGTCGAATAGCAACAAGAACATCAAGAAGAACCTCAAGAAGAGGGGCAACCTATACAACAAGAACAAATGGTTGAAGCCCTAGCACCTACTGAGCCACAGGCTCAAGAGACTAGGCCTTCTGGGCAAGAGAAGACAGTGGAGACCTCAGTGCTCCAAACTCCACAAAAGGTGGAAAAAGGAAAGAAGAGGGACAGAGAGCAGGAGACTCCCCTTACCACGTCCACAAATCAAGGGGAGAAAAGGCAGAGATTAAATCCCCTCTCTGAGGAAGAAATTCCTATGGGGAAATCGGTGGTAATGGGCCCACCAAGTATGGAGGTATCTGCTAGTTCCTTTCAGCAGGAACAAGAGAGAAATCTTGGAGGAGAGGTCAGCTCCTCAAGTCATCAAAGGAGAGCAGAGGTAGGCATCAAGCAATAGTTTACTGATATCAAGAGGAGAAATGAGCCACTCAGGCTCCAAATCTACAACCAGTTGCTAAAAGATGGCCCCTACAAATCAACAGAGGCTTATGTCAGCCTATGACATCTCAGAAGGAAAAATGACCATGAGTCATTTCATGCCCACCACGCTGCAGCCACAGTCAGCTGCAGACTACATAAGAACCAACCTAGAGGTTCTTGCAAAAGACATCCACCCTATGGACCAAATAGAACTTCATAAGCAAACGGGTGAAATGGTCTATGCAACATTGGCAGACAAAGTAATGTTCGCAAAAAGGCTGGAAAACAGCCTAAACAATACAGCTGCCCAACAGGAGTTGGAGAAAGCATCCTCCCTGGGCAAAGACAGCAGGATCAAGTCTTTGGAAGATATAATTATAGATCTTGGGCATGACCCCAAGGATCCAAAGGCCATACAAATGCTGCTAAAAATAAGAGATGCAAACCTTGCAGCCCTGAGAAAGAAGGTAAAGCTCCCAGCAACCATTCACCCCCAAACAGATGAGGTTGCCCAGCAGAAGCAAGAACAAGAGATAGCTACATTGCTGGTAGCACTGCACAAACAACTAGTGCAGACAGAAGGGAGGCTGGAAGACATAGAGGCTGCACTGCAGGCAGCCCTGCAACAGAAAGAGGGAGGCCAGACTTCTCAGCCCTCTCCAGAGGTTATTAACCTTGAAGAGCCTCCAAAGATCACTCCTCCTCCCATAGAAGCAGCAGCACCAGCACCAGCACCATCAACATCAACAGCAGCACCAGCACCATCTACAGAGCAGGCTCCAAGCCTCGACATGCAGAAATTGATGAGTGAGGTCCAAGCCCTCGAAGCCCAGATGACAGAATTGAATGGAGCCAAGGAGAATTTGGCCAAGCTGAATGAGAAGTATGATAAATCAAAGCAGAATGTGGCTGAGAAAGCGAGAGAAATAAAAACTCTCAAGGAAAGGATAAAAGAACTGGAGAAAGAGCT